>JAANSO010001142.1:0-19164 GCA_036507315.1 Lepidocyrtus fimetarius | reverse complement strand
ACTTACATAACTATGCGTAGACCATTTTAAGCTGAACAGTATACCCATTACTTTCTTTCCAATCTGCTGTCCAATACGCAAACAAAAACAATTAAAACAAGAACATTTGTTTTTTTCTAATTTCACTTAACTATGGTATGTACAATACACAATATAACAATCTTATTAAAATCCTTACTTCTAATGACTTTAGGCTTAAATGAAAAGTTGATATATTTAAAAAGAACCTCTTTTTGCTTTTTAATCTTAAGATGAGTTTTATCATCATACAGAATAAAAACACTCAATTGCTTGCTATATTGACAGAACTTCTGTCTTAAAATACTGTTACGTGAAAAGTATCAGTTTTGTTTCATACAACCTACATAATTAGCAAAAAATCAGATTAATACAAAAATTCCGAGAAATTAATCAAAGTTAAAATAATAAAGTATAAAACGTACAAAGATTGATTATCAAAGAAACTGATTAAGCCAACATCTGTCTTAAACCTAATTAAATGACAAGCATGAAATAGATTGTTAATTGTTTTATAAGATTTAACGATTGGTACAAGAATGACAATGTAATTAATTTTCTAATAATAACGATCCGGGCTTGACATCCCAATCATAGGCTTAATTAACAAGACGATAAGTTGTAGAAACTAGACTTGTTGATAATTGATGTTAGGATACTGGCCCCTCCGTCAGATCGGCGTAGGGGCCACTAAATGTCACCCATTCGACCTCCATTTTGACCTCTGAGCGAAAACGTCAGCCCTCAAATTTTGAGCAAAACATATACCGAGAATCTGTACAAAAGAAAGTGTATTTAATTAAATAAAACATAAAAAATTCATTATTTATTTTGCTGAATAAAATGCTATTTGCAAAAGCACAAGCATCGGCATAAAGTTTCAATTAGATTAAGAAAAAACAACTTTCTACTTAAAATGGCCATCACATGCCGAAACTAAACTAACAAGGATAATACAGGATTTATTTTTACCTGGAGAAAAGCCGTTGCTACTATTGTAGCTGAGACCATAATTAAATTTCTCTCTAGCCACTCCTCGGCAGAACTGAGGCAGCCATTTTCATAAATCACGCGAGATATATCATAATTCTACAGTATTAAATTGATATCCAGTTGAATGGGAGTAAAAGGCAAGTAAAAGCACCAGCAAAAGGAGGATAGTGGATAGGGTTGTGGCATCATTCATAATAAATCGACAACATTCACAGGGAGAGTAAAAGGAAATGGGGCGGAAGTTGTTGTAACAGCATTTTATGGCATCATCATCAACATCATCAGTCATCATGAATGACATCGCAGTCAGGCAGGAACAAAATCGACATAAAGAGAGCAAAAAGAAAAAATAACAAAAAATCATATAATTTTTCAAGTCAATAATACGCTACTACAACAATATATTAAACTCTGACAAAAATAGTGAATAAAATCCAACTGGATAGATAATAACATTAGGTAACGGTACTAATTGAATAAAGGCTTCAATTGAGCTTGCTTTATATCAGAAACACAAATTCAATTGAGAAATTTCCACAAAATCGAAAATGCAAAGAACGTTAAAAACGTCTAAAAGTCATGCTCTACTTATTTATAGCGGAGCTTATATATAAGCTCTATTATTAATAATATTTGAAATGGAATTATTATTGCTCGGCTGTTGCGACAAAGCTCTTCCTAGCATAGCAGTCTCAGGCTGGAGGTATATTTTAAAAATTCTTTAACCACCTGCAAAATAGCAACAGCAACACCTACTGCTGCTACCGGAATAAGATTTGCTTCAACCCATTCTTCGCCTGATCGTAAACAACCCTTGTCATAAATTATCTGACCTCCGTCTTGTGGCTAAATATTTTAAATTGAAACTTATTTAAACTCAATTGGAAATGTTTTTATTTTTGCTTCATTTTATTTGAAAGGTATGCATTTTTCAACTTATCGTGAGTTATCATAAAACAATTGTTAATTACTAGATTTGGGTTTAAATAAAACTAGCGAATGAGTAAGATCTTACGTATTCAGGCTTCCGAACGTCGTAGCCACATTGCGTATTTCTCATCCATAGGCGCTATAAATTTACAAGTAATTAAATTGAACTTTTGTATATTTTGTAATTAAAGAGTATCATTAGAACCACAATTACTCACCTCCGACTGCTGTTTACAACAAGAAAATGGCACACCACAAGCTTCCCGGGCTGTGGAATTACAATTAAAATAAACGTTTTTATCCCAATCTCTGGGTCCTTCGATTCCGCAACATTGAAGCCATCGCTCTTGAATCCAATCAATTAGATTCTGTTGGTCAGGATCCTCACGGTAGCTGACAATGAATGACTGGAATCCTGAAGTTGCTTCCATTTTTATCCAGTCTTTGAAAATAAACCTATATACAAAAATGCGAAAACCAAAAATTAAATACCCATATACCACATACTCTCTTAATATGTACTGTAATTTCATGTTTGATCCAATTACTACAGATAAAAATAATTTAAAGATTATTAATGCTTACCCTAAAATGCCCGCGGCAATTTCGACTGTTGAATTGTCCCAAAATAGATAAAGAATAACGTTATCATGTATTCAAAGGTACCTTAAATTGATTATGATCTTAAATATTAAAACTTACCAAGAAGGATGGCAGCAAGGAAAATGGCATAAATTGCAAGGAAACAAGTGTTTTCTCGCAACGCCCCAAGACAACCCATGAGACCAATCTATCAAGTTAGTTACGATCGTACAGTTATCAAATGCCTTAGCACAAACTCATGGAAAGGATAACCTAGTAAGTTTACAAATAACTTACAATGAAGGTAAGAGCACCCACGACCACCAACAAAAAAGCTGGTGTCAAGAGCCACTCTGGTCAGCCTGGACAAATTGTATAGCGTTTCCTTCTCCAACCAGGCCCATACGCCCACTCCAAGAATGCATATTCCCAAAAGCTACAGAAAAAACATAAAAACGCTATTAGCTTAATTGCTCACATTTTCGTGGATTAAACTAAATTGGTATGAATTATTCTAGTGTAAAATCATCCTGCAATTATCATCATTTATCATCATTGTGGAATAGTCCACCCAAATATTCATCATTTTGTGTTCTTTTAAATTGCAAGCAGAATAAAAAAGCTTTGTTTGTCACCCATCTAAAAATGGTAACAGGAAGTACTCTCTAAAATTGGGTTTACACACAACGAACACTTCCCTATTGTTGTAATTAACTAATGGATCTTCTATCCTATCGCGACATACACACTATAGCGTGTAACTCGACTCGAGTGTTTTGCCCTTTATTTTTTGCCAAAGTGCATGAGCCATGAAACTTGCTGACGAAACCGTTATTTTAGGTGTGGAACAAAAGTGGCGTTGCTCATTCATCAGTCAATAGTATTTCAAAGAGCTACGGTACATTGTCGTCCTGGGCATTCTTATTTCGTTGTTGAAAATGCGTCAACAACTATGCTTTCTTGAATCAGTTCAATTCATTAAACATCTTAATCGCTCAAACCTACTCCAAACTCCATGGTTCGTATTTTGCTCAAATAAATTTGACTTCTACAAGTTGCCTTCAGTATTATGAGAAATTGAAAAAATATTGTATACTTTTGAAAAATAAAGCCCCGTTTTTTGTCAAGAAGATTGGGGATCGTTTTTTGTCCCAGATTGCGATATAGGAGGATTGAAATTGAAGTTCATAAACCAAGGATAAGGTTTTTGCATGAAAATTAATAAAACTATAAACCAACTTAGCGAAATCAAACAAAAGCAGATACATATTGCTGCAAAAACAGTATCAATGAATGAATGACAAATAGTCATAGTAGACGTCAACAACCACGCAGTCCTTCTACATATTATTATCAATAGTATAATGCAATTGCAAAACATTCGATAGAAAAAAGTGAGCAGGAAAAAAGAAAGCAAAAATTATTTTGTGGATTCCTTTCGTCGTAAAACAAAGCGCTCACACAAGTGGACTCGCCTTTTTTGTCAATTTTGATATAAAAATTGCAAGCTCATTTTACAAAATGGGTCAAAATACATTATCAAAAGTTTGGGTATAGTATCGTCACCAACATTGCAAAGCACATATCAATGACTCTATTAAACAAAATTGTTCATTCACAAGAAATAGTAGCAAAAAACGCTGTCTGTAAATATAATGACATCTTAAAATATACAGCGGGGATCTTGGGCTATTAAACCATGAGTGAGATTGCAATTACATTTCACTAGCCTTCTTATTATTACTTAAATTTTTCAACTACAATCAACCAAGCAATTTGCTTGTAAAATTGGCCCTTTTTTGCTTTTATTACACCACCATACCAGTTACCAGCATAATATGTGCATACATAAATTAGTTTTTAAGAGGTAGAATGGTTTAAGCCAAAAATTGGCCTGTTTATGGAGAGCTTCCAATTAACATGCATTTGTTTCAAATCTGTTTATTTGCAGTAGTAACAACAATCAATCATATTTTTCCAAGTGGGAGGTAGGACAAGGTCAGTTTCTTCGCCAAAAATTGTACTAGACAATGAAATTAAGTTTTACTAATTTGGTACCAATCAAATCAGCAAATCAGTTTTCAAAAACAAAAAGCTTTTTCGTGAGAGAGACTAATTCATTAAATTCTTTGGCATTGTTGACCATTTTGCTAGAAAGTCAAAAGTTTTTAGAACCAAATTTAGCTCACGTTGAAGGACATGAAAATTATTGTTATGTTTTCCCATATTTGAATTTTGTTTGAAAATCTCTTCAAAAATACATCTCAACGCCGTCATTTTGAAACCGCACTACTTCAACAATTGAATTTGAACAATCCAATTTTGTCAAACAAAAAATCAAGTAGCATTTCATTCTAGAAAAGCCACACGCACGCTCACGCAGTAAACCCACGCATTTTTTGTTTGCGCATTGCGCATTGGCAAATATTGAACCATAATGACTATTGCATTAGCAAATAAAAAGAACAAACTGTACTTTAATTTGTCAAATCCAACTTTTACTTTTCTGTCATTAAAATACCTGTGGGCTCATTCATATCTGTCACGTCAATGAAGAAATACGTTTTTGCATTGACAACTCTTACTTTAGAAGAAGGCATGGCATTGACAAACTACTACATGCGTTTGAGATTCGATTACCTTAATGTACAGGATTCAAATGTCAGGCAAATAAATAAGGCATAGGCAGAGCACATTTTGCAACATAACATGTCACAATTTGTATAAATTTTCTACTTGCTCTATTTACGTCCATGTATCTCTAAAAATAACAAATCAGCTCTTCCCATTCCAATCATTTAAAATTCGATCATACGAGTTACCTTACTTCGGAGAGTTTATCCTGACCATATTCATGCGCATGGAGGGAGAATTGTTAAAACTCACTCAATTGATATAAAGCATAAACCTTCAGTACATTGATTTTGAGATTTTGCCTTTACGAAAGAATTTTTTATGTATTTTAATAGTTATCTGCGTCAATAATTGTAAAAAATATAAAGGACAACGTTCAATTCTGCATTTTAAATTTCAAAATAAATGGATTTTAGCTCAACTTTGGTTTTCCTTCGTTTAATTTTAATTCTAATGTTATTGAGTTCTTACCAATTTAAAGCAAACTATTAATTCCCTTTCCTTTTCTTTACGCTATTATTCTCACCCAGCGTAAGTCAACGGTGTGACATTCGGCAAAAACTAGAACAATTTATACATAAACCGCAACCGTTCTACTTGTTAACTATTTATTAAATTGTCAGGTTAAACTTTTTGTTTCTAAAAACAATTCTCCGTTATGATTATCTTTATACGATCTTTTTAATGTTAAATATATGTAAAATTCATGCTTTAAAGTGCTGAAGACATAAATTTTATAGCATAAATAGTAATTACTTATTTCCTTAATGATCCCTTTCGCAAGTCACCCCATTCTACTCATTTGAAAAACAGATCTGTTTAAGAAAATTGCAAGTATTTTTTATTCTTGTTAAATACCGCATGCAGTGTAGTTTTGCTGTCATTACTTTTCTTTCTCTAGCAGGAGAGACAAACTGCTTTTGTTTTCACTTCCGTTTTTTAATCACCACCTCGGTTCCCTTTGGCGTTCTTTGGCTCACTTTTTAATAATTGGTGATAAAGGTGACTCTAACTTCACGCCCCAGATTCTTTACCAAAGACGACATGGTGGAGTGGAGTAGGTGGGTGATTATATCCACCCGCTTGTTTAATCTCCTTCCTTTTCCCTTTGTAAAGGGAAAAGTAAGTGGGAGAATCGTGCACAGGTAAAAATGTCGATTGTGCCGTGAGAACCTTTTCAAAACAAAGTGCTTGAACTTGTAGCTATTTAGCACTTTGATCTTTCTAAAGGCAATAGGTGATACCTTTCTTCTTCTTTTAAAAATATCTTAATTGAAGCGCTAGTACAATTACGACGTATTCATTTTTAAACTTGCAAAATATTTAAAGGGAGTACTGAAATCATATTTTGGTACCCAAGCAATCAAGTACACTAGATTGGGTAAGTAAGTACCTAACTTTTATTGTTTATGAGTCACGTTACAGTCACGGGTGACTAACTCATAAGGATCAACATAAACTGCAAACTAGATGGAAAACATGAGATAGCGTGAAAAGCACAAAGAAAAGAACAACCAAAACTAAAATGTAATATTGAGCAATAGCGACTTCCAGATTTTGTACTCTGAAATTGAAAGATTGTGACTGTGGCCACTACAGTCACAGTAAATGTACTGTACCAGAGAGGGATCTAGATTTTGTACTGTAGCAAGTGTTTTCAAAATATGACTGTAGCTCTATGACTAAAAGGGCGCCCTTTTGATTTTAAATTTGCTGAAAGCATTGAACACAAAAAACAGCATCATCAGGTAAATACGAGTAAGTTTTTAATGTATACCAAAATATCTTTCTGTTCCCAATTTTAATCTTACTTTAACTAATTAATTACTAGTTAATTTTAACTATGTCTTTAGATTTTTTAAAGTTAAGTTTGTTAATGGATGATGATTTTGGTCTTCTTCTTGCGCAAGAATATAAGCAAAATACAAAAACAACTACGAAACCAAAATTCCACTTTGACTTATATAGTGATGCCCGTTGCAAACATGATTTCCGGTTTTTAAAATCTGATATATATAGATTGTACAGTGCGATGAGTATACCAAAGTGGATGAAAACTAAAAACGGTCTAGTTTTCAAAGGAATTGAAGGTAAATATATACATATTTTAATCCAATTGAATCAAACTTTGCTGGCGCCAGCACATTTGTTATTAATCGAACTTTAATTTATTATTTTAGGATTATGCATCCTCTTAAACAGACTGGCTTATCCTAGTAGACTTGTACAACTTCAGCTTATATTTGGAAGAAGCATACAAGCGTTATCTGCTATTTTTAATGAAGTTTTGGACTTTATATTCAACAAGTACCGGCGCCGGTTAACTTCCTGGGATCAGTGGTGGCTACAACCTGACTATTTGGAATCATATTCGGAGGCTATTAAACGAAAAGGGAGTCCATTGGATGGATGCATCGGTTTTATTGATGGTAAGATATTATATCCCATTTACATGGTTTATTATAAACATTGTGATTTATATTTTATATTATTTGTTTACATTCATAGGAACGTTTCACTACACCTGCAGACCCCGAAAACACCAAAAGCAAGTCTACAGTGGACACAAAAGGGCCCACGGTTTGAAATATCAAGCTGTAGTTTTACCTAATGGACTTATTGCCAACCTCTACGGACCGGAAGTGGGACGAAGGCATGATTCGTTTATGTTGAAATGTAGTGGGATTATTAATGAGCTGAGGAACCATGTCGGCGCCGACAAATATTGTTTGTATGGTGATGGGGGGTATGGATTGAACCGGTATCTTATAAATCCATTTCTTGGAAGCAATGTGACAGTGGAGCAGCAACAGTTTAACGCGGCAATGAGCTCACTTCGGATTTCGGTTGAGTGGGAATTTGGTGATTTATTTAGACAATCGGCATTTCTGGGATACAAGAATAACCAAAAAATTTTCCTCCAACCGTTATCAAAATATGTTATCGTAGCTACTTTGCTTAAAAATTGTATGGCGTGTTTATATGGGAATCAAACCTCTAAATATTTTAACTGTCCGGCGCCGGAAATTGAGAATTATTTAAATAATTTTATTTAATATCATATATCATAACAATCATACTTCATATGTTAAGTTGAATTTCGCTTAAGGAGATCTAATAAAGCTTGTTGAGTTTTTAACATCATTTTGCGTTCCTCTTTTTCTAATTCAAATCGTTCTTGCTGGAGTTTAGCATCTGCAGCTTGCTTCTCCTTTTCATGTTCCATGCGTTGCTTTTCCAAAATGAGTTTATCTCTTTCGATCTGCAATTCTTCACGGCGAAGTTCTCGGTCAAGTTGTTTTTCTTGGGAGTCTCTTTCCATCAGTTCCGATTGCCGCTCCAAATCCGCTTCTTGTTTTTGTTTCCATAGATCTAATAAACCTTTTTCAGTTGTTCGCTTTGGAAGTGAGGTTTTCGGACTGTCGTCAATATCATTTTCTCCTATTTATACAAATTTAAAAATTAAAAGAAGCCTATACTAACCTAATGTGGGCGCCCACCAATTAAAATTACCCTTTCTCTTGAAAGTGCTGGCAGCAGCGTTTTTAATTTCTTCTGCTGCTTCCTTTTCCTTATCAACCTCCTTGGCCTTCTGCTGTTTTTCTAAGTTTTCTTCAGCACGTTTATCAGCTATGAGAGAAGCAATGTCTGCCAGTCTTTCCTTAATTTCGGTTTTTTCTTCTTCCTTTCCGGACCTGTATAATGACATCAAAAATGTAAAGATTTAGGACTGCGCAGTCGCAATTGTAGTAAAAAGTATTGTTTTTACTTGTAACGGTTTAAGAAATCCTCTTTTCTAAACTCGTTTAGCAGTAAGGTGAACCTTCTTTGTAGACTTAACGGGGTCACATCACATCCATACTGATTATTAAACATATTTGAAATGGATTTCCAAATGTCAGTGGACGCTTTTCCTCTCTCCATGAACGGTTGAAGGTGTTGGACTTCTTGTATAATCGTCAAGTCATGATAGGTAAAAAACCGGAACTGATTTTTCCTGGCCTTTTCGCGGCGCCGCGGTTCTGTTTCACCGTCTACTTCCTCTAAAATTATATCCTAAATATGCAAAATATAATAATTAACCTTAATGAATAAATTGCTAATATTAAAATGCACATATAAATAATATAATTATAATAATTAATGTACCTGATCATGTTCGCCAGTTGAGCTACCTGCACCTGTCGTTGGTGATGATGACATCCTTAAGCAATGAACAGTTATCAAATTGATTTACCTTTATAACATTCCACCTTGTGTTTTTAATCAAAATCAGTTGGTTAATGTTATAAAATGCTAGCGCTAGCAGAAGTACAAGTTTTGTCTAGCGCCGTTTTTCTATGGTTCTTAGATTGCCCCAAAACAAAAATATCACAGTACAATACAAACTTGAGACATGCTTCAGAAAAACGCTTTTTCACTGTAAAAATGTACTGTGACTGAGTGGTCACGTGGTACTACAGTCCGATTCTTGAGTACATTTCTGTCACAGTACAAAATCTGGAAGTCGCTAATAGGAACGACTTACGGGACAAAGTATCACACGCTTCATTGGGTATAACCCTTACTAACTCGCGAATTAAGGAAAGGGGAACAACAACAAAAGCCAACTTGATTTGATGATGTTGCTACTCTTGATGATTATGATAGGCAATATGTGCAATACCAATAATACCCTTACTAACTCGCGAATTAAGGAAAGGGGAACAACAACAAAAGCCAACTTGATTTGATGATGTTGCTACTCTTGATGATTATGATAGGCAATATGTGCAAAAATGCTTCTTTCACTAAACATGGTCCTGTAGCTAGCCCACTTTATATATTATCCTGCTTGAATTGCAATCACAGTATTGAATAGAAGGGCAGGGGTCGTCGTCAACCCCATCAACAAAAATTCATAAATGATTATTCTAATCACAGTACTTGCCAAAAAATACATCATTGATAACAGGACATCCATTCAATTTATTCACACATGTAATAATGATAATCAAAACAATTGATTTAAAATTGCACGCAGAGATTAAATAAGTAGCTGTAGAATAATAAAGATATGGGCTGAATTTTTTTCAGACGAAAGGAAAAATGGTTAGATGTCATACTAAAAGTAATATAGTATGCAGCGCAAAGGAAGAAAGAAGAAAATAAGTTGCAAATGTCATTCCACTAACATACTTTTACCTTGTATTGTGGTGCTGCTAGCCTTTCTTTATTCATAGAAGAAAATAGTAAATAAAATGTGCAAATATTCTAATGCACTTCTATGCTATAAAAATTTGCATATAATGGCTGCATTTGCATTGTATTACTTACACTAATGGAATAATAATAATATTTTATTGTGAACAGTGAATTTATCTGCGGAAACGAAGCCAAACTCTGAAGCTTTTTTGTGTAGGAAACGTTTCAAGTGCAACTTTAAGGAAAAACGGGATAAAAAATGTGTCAGTCAGTCAACCCTGCGTAAAATTATTGCATGACTTTCTCTTGAATTTGTCAACTCTAGACTCTAATGTCAACATTTATTACCAGATTATTATTGTTGCTTTTAGGCATTTGACAGCTCTTAGCATACTTATGGTAATAATGCTTTTATAGTTAGACGGATATTTCAAATGAAATTGAAATTTGCTTTTAAGTGGCATTATTATTATTATTATTAAGTATTATTGTCATTTTACGATTATGAGACGATAATGACAAACGTGACATGTTGCCACATTAATCACTTAAATAAAAGTGAAATGCAGGATTGAGTTTGAAAATGCATTCTTCTTGTTTGTCGAAAAAGTTGTTAATGATAAATAATGATGATAAATTGCAGTTTTAATTTTAAAAGGTCTGCTTTACTTAACTTTTTATACCAGTAAAATAGGCTAAGAAAGGATTTTTTGCTTACCCAAAAGATAATGTTGAATGAGAAGATGAAATATTTGAGACAGCAACTGACTTCACTCTCATCTCGTCTGTAACGATATTTTTTCCTCGGTGGTCCAGGCATTCTATCACTCCGGGCGACCGAAATCACCTCACGTCCGGTATTCGCTACACCACTGCGCCCACTTCCACGGCTGCTCCGACTGGATCCACCCCCGCTCCGTAAGAGAGGTGGAAATTCGGGGGTTCTGTTGGAAGCCGTCGTTTCCTCGTATGGAATGCGATTATTTGTCAATTGTAGCAAGAAATGATGTGTATAATAATATCATGAGCAGTGAACGGACTTCAATTATTCACTTCATTTAACAATCTTTTAAAATAAATTGAGGTGAAAGCTCTTGTAGAGATTACTTTGCGAATGTAAAAGCTTTGAAAAATTGATTTATATTCGTTTTTCTTTCGTCATTTTAAAGCTATCAAAACTATAAGAAACCAAACAGCATAATTTGATTATTATCATGCTGCTTTTATTAAGTTGGCTAGCATATCACCTCGACATTTTTGGCATTTATTGTTGGTAATCGAAATGAGCTAATTTTGCAAGCTAAAGGTCCATTTTATTTAAAAACTGCAATCATTAAAAAATAACGGCGGAAAATATTGGACCTCACTAAAAAAAATTCAGTTTGTACCTATGTATTTGAGTACTTAATTGAAAAGGCAATGTTACGACCTTCTTGACTTGGGAAACAAAAACATTTTAAAATAAGGGCAAGAACCGTTTAATATAACACCATCTTGAAGACAAATATTTGATGAACAAATTTTTGCACTTGGCCTTTTATCGTTGTACTTTTTGATGATCTACTACATAACTATTCACTTGATTTATAAATAGATAATATTGCGGAAACGTTTTAGCATTAGTGCGCACTTGTTCTACTGTTCTACTTCATTTCTTTATCATCAAACAAAAATCGTTAACAACATTTCCTTTGTTTTTGTCTGCCACGTTTCTCCCGCTTTTCCAACAAACACGCTGTAAGGTCTTGTCCTTTTATTAAAAGTTTGTTTACTATTCAATGCCATAATCAAGATGTTGTCGCAGTTGATTAATCACTTTTCGGAAGACACTTTCCTGTTTTTTTTTCAAATATTCATAAAATAAAAATCACTGTTTGGTCACGACTATCAAGTTCAGTTCACTCACATTCCCGCTATGTGTATCCCTATATTTTTATACAAAGTAGGAAATAATCCAAATTTCTAGGTGAGATATCAAGGCATATTTCTATTGTCATCAAAATCTTATCATTTTTGCAGTCATCTTGACATTTGCACTTCCCAGATTTCATACAGTTAATGGCACCTTATCGGCAACCTTGCTCGCACCTTTTCTAATTTCATATTTCGAGTGCGAATAACTTTATGCTCTTTACAACAAATTCTCCGAAATTCAGTGGGGAAACGCTGTTGGTCCTTGAAATCCGATCTTGTTGCACATTTATGGTGGTTATAAAAATATTGCAGATCCCTTGATAGATAAACTTTGTGTCGGATGGATAACCCCGTAGACCGTTTGATTTCAACCTTGAGCCAAGTCAGTTGAGGAAGTCAAGTTCAAGGCGACCTAAAATCAGGAAAATCATATGTAATTGTAAAATATTTAAATGCTATTGATGAAAGGTAGACAACAACATAAAAATATGAGTGAAATAGAACAGATCCTGGCAAACCTCCACAAAAGATACCGATTTTTCATTTTTTTGTCAAAAAATATATTTAAAAATTAAACTTGAATTTTATTTTGCAGTTTTTAATCTTAATGACTTGGTTGGTTGAATATTATTTTATGCGCCAACAGGTACTTTAAGTTTAACCAAAAGAAAAGTTTTTAACATCCAATTTGCTACAAATTTCTGTACTTATAATGCGAATATCTAAAACAACTGAACAAACATAATACATACCTATTCTTTTTTAGTTGTATTTTGTGTAAATTGCTAAAAATGCGGAAAACTGACTAAATACCGAACTACCTACGAGTCTATAAGATTTAATGATAATGAATGAAGATTATCCTTGCTTTGCTCATTGTGCATTCTTAATATATATTTTGAACAAAATTAAATATTTTTTATCGATTTTGCTCGCCAATAATTTCTCAACTGTAACTTGTTTTGTCCAAGGCAAAACGATGAAAATATAATATGGTACCTGCTTTGCTTAGTTTTGATAGCCAGTGTATTTAAACTTCTTCCTTCAAAAGTCCAAAATAGATAAAAGTAAGTAACTGTTAACTCCAGAAGTCATTATTTTTGGTTTGTAAATGACAATTGGGCTATTATCAGTGCTGTCATCAATCGTGACAAAAAGCCAAGCCAACGCTGAATTTTACTTACTGGGAAAGTATAATAGCCACAAAGTCAAAAGTATTAGATCTAAATTGTTTTTGGTTTGGTAAACAATTCCAAAGAATCTGCTGGTGATATGTCCTAATGATGATATGGAAAAATTGATAACCTATTTTTAGAACGTGATAAGAATGTACGTTGAAACTTATAACCATGCAAGAATGTTTTATCCTAAAAAAGGAGCTGCGGAATTTTTGTAAGCTTTGAAGCTTTTACTGCCTGTAAAAATTCCCGTATTCCGAATTGGATTTAATAGACACGACATAATTTGAAGCAAAATAAAAGTACAGTTCGAAAGTTCGGACTCGGGGCGGAACTGCACAATCCAAAAATGTCTGGCAAAAATGCACTTCAAGAATGCATAAAATATTTTGAAAGAAGATGATAAAGTAAGTATTCTTTGTGTAAGTTACTACTACCTATGCATCATTCAACAAAAAATCTGTTACAACATTAATCCTGGTGAATGAAGTTGTATTAGCGTGCACGTACCAAATAAAACACCATTTTACAAGTAAAATTGCAAATTATCTAATAATCCATCCTTACATCCTAAATTGCTATATTTTTAAGTTAAAATAAAAGGTGGTGTAGAATTGCATACGCAGTAAACAACCAATTTACTTGTTTAACAAGTTGTATTCCCTGAAGTCAGATCCAATTAAGGGATGCTAATTGCTTATAAAGGGGGATTGGCAATGACAAAATGAAAGACATAAATTGAGCCCCGTTATTTTTTGCAGCGATGTTGATTAATGATAGGTAAACAGCAAGTTTATATTATCTTCCTAACATTTTCCGTTTTTATCGATTGTTTCAAAAATATACTCAAATTAACCTTAAAACACTGAATGGGCTTGTCTTAATGAATTATAAAATAAGAGATGCTTCCATTATGAAAATTTTAAAAGCTCAATACTTACGTTGTAAAATTGTAGAACCTAGATTGCAGTTTAAGCTTCTTTTTGCAAATCCCACATGAAAACTTCACAATCCATGTACTATATTTTATTTCCAAAAGCTTTGGACACCAAAAGCAGCAATATTATGACAATTTTAAAACTGTTGTGGTCACTTTTTGCAAGAGGACTAACAACAACAGTCACATTAGTCACAGTTAGCCAACTAATAAGCCAACCTTCCACCACCACTGCTTACTCATTGTCTTTGTCTTTCTTTTCTTTTATGCGCTTTCTGATCAAGACTAACTAAATTTTATTTTATAGGTATTGCCAAAAAGGAAGTAAACAAAGAAAAAATATTTTTACACAATAATGCAGCTGCTGCTCTTGTTTTTCAGCAAAGGTTGAAACTTAACCCTTTTCAAAAACATTGTTCATTTCATAGAAGCCTAGAATATTGTAGTAGTAGCAGCAGCAAAATTTACTAGAACTCTGTCACTGCGTGTGCTAGTTTCATACTACTGCTTTTACACAAATACTAGACACATTTATCTCATTCGTATTCATAAAGTTTTACTAAAACAAGTTTATAGTTCAGAAAAGGGAATACATGATGAATTTAGCAAAATCAGCTCTAATGAAGTGCAGTCTTCCTCTAAGTTCTCGTCATTTTTATGCACAGTGCACAAAGTACTAACATGAGTACGGACTTTTATAATTTTTGTCTATATTTTGTATCATGATTGTTATCTATCTGTAACTACGAGGGAGAAGGTGTACATAGATACTATGTATGATGATGAAACATGTAAAAAGCAAAAATTACAGAAATTGTTGAGCAGAAAGTTGTATATTAGAATGTGAGTATCCCTTTGTAGAATTGAAATGAAGTTAGAGACCAAACTGTGCAATTTTCTTTAACAAAGGTTTTGTACCTCACTTAACCAGAAACTCGCTCGCAGCCGTGTCATAGCGTATATCCCTTACATTATCATAATACTAATCATTATTCACATTCAACTTTTCCACACAAAGCTACTCACAACAATGCAAATGTCTGTACATTGTACATCAACCAATTTTCATTGTTAAGTTATGCGCATAGGAAAAGAGTTATCCATTTTACATGAAATTACTAAAAATTGCCCGACATTGTCTATCTATAAGTTTAATCATTACCACATTTACATGTTACGTGGGTGCGTTAAATCAGATATTTTACAATGTTTTCAAAATGACCAAAAATTTAGTTTAGTCTACTAAAATTCATTCATTAAACAAACCATTATTCACAAACATTACTTAACTTACCGTCTTAACTTTAAACTCATCTGTTGTGTCCTGCTAAGCTTATCGCTGTTGAAAATTTCCACTATATTGTTGCATGAGCTTGGTTACTTGGTCTCAATTTTGTTGATCTAATTGACGTTTTTTAATACACATCTAATTAAATTTTTTAAACTCACGTCAAAAACACAGTTTTTTGTACAAAGTCCTCAAAGTGAGTAGGTCCTTTTAAAACATTCATTCTCAGTTTAAAAATCGACTACATTTTGTTAAACATTATTCTCACTCATTCACAATTCCTTTTTAGTCTTTTTTGGTTATACATCACCACCCAATTTACAGCTAGCTAAACTTTTTGTACTTTTTTATTGTTGTTGCTGTCTGCGTTTTTCTTTTGTATGAGAATCTCCTGTTGTAATGGTAGTGATGTCTGTACTCTTCTCAGAGATCTGAGATTTTCTATTCTTTTTTCATCTCTTCCTTTCGTTCTTTTTTCTATATTGTGATATTTACATGATTGGTGTCTTGTTTGCTTTACATGGTTACTCTTTTGCTTCTCTATCTACTGCTGCCTCTTTTAGCTGTTCATAGGGAACCAACCCGATCAGATCTGTCTCTGTGTGAAATCGAGATCTCTCTGAAAAGACACTTCGCCACAGATTAAAAAATATCATTCCCCTTTCGTCCTCTTTTGCTGCTAGTACACTGTAATAGCTAAAAGCTTAATATCTACTAAAACTTGGGCACATACATCATATGTAAAATATTTAAAGTCAGAGAAAAGTTTTGGATTGTTATGACGGAGGAGGTCTCCCTTATTATTGCCATTTACTATAGGAAATGTGTTAAAGAGTGTGAAGAAACTTAAAGGCCATATCACCCTGCTTGACATACCTTCATGTTTGCAAAATATGTGCATATGAAAAAGACAAGAAAGTTTTTTACTTGCAAGTAAAAAGGATGTGGTGAGAGGATAAGAAGAAAAAGAAGGGTGAATCTGGTAGGAATTCTGTTGTTGCATACATACAGGTTCATGTAAGAAAGAAGGGACACGATAGATTATGTGATTGTACAATAACCACCTCCACTCCGCTATATGTCCAACATTACTACCACCACCACGGAACGAAAAACTCAGAGAACCACCGAAGAAGAGTCGATCGACAACAGAATGCATAGCAAAAGCATAAAATGTTAGTTGTTCACATAGCTTTTTTAACCCCCTCTTCAGTATGATGTGGAATAGGAAAAAGAGAAAGAAAGTAAATAGGAAAATGATGCTAATGCATCAAGACAAGTATAGAAAAGTACAAACACAAAGGAAACTTAAGCAAAAAGCTGAAGTAGAAGCTTTAATTCAACCCTATATAGCAAAAAATAACTCAGGTTTATTTTCTTTCACAGTAGAAGCAGTCTTATGTATTGTGCATTTTGGCTTTTCATTTTAAATTCTTCTTTTTTCTTTAAAAAGAAATACGTTTGGAACGAACAACGCTGCATGTAAAATAAAAAGCCACAAAAAGAGTTTACATGAAAGTTCGCACAATTTGATCTATCTTATAGCTTTTACATATTTTGAAGTTGGCATTTTGTGGCTTTAAGTCGTAGGAGTAGGCATGAATGCTTTAAATAATTACGATGGGAAAACCGAAAGAATAATATGCTTTATCATTTTTACTGCATTTTCAGTCGCATCAGTTTGGATTCATTAAGCTATTTTAGGCAATGAGAAATTTTTATTTAGAGATAATTTTTAAAATTAAAAGTTATAATACTTAAATAGAGAGCTTTTTAATTCTGTTTTGGCTCAAAATTTTGGCAACGCTTGTATTCACTTGCATATTCGAAAAGATTTTAATGAAGACATCAAATCGATAAAACAAAAATAGTGATGCTCATTAAGCACATGCTGCCAACAATAATACTTTTATAGATCCTAAAGCTAAATTGCATGATGAATATTAAATAAAGCCGCTATTTACGTTCTTTGTTTGCTTCAGGCAGATGTTCAACGTTCCCTTTTAAAGTGGTTTTATGGCACATGTTTTTATAGATTTTTTCTAAAAGCAAGAGACAGGATGTAAGTAATTTTTGCAAACGAAAGTTAAAGGAAGCCATTCTTCTGCATAGGATACCTTACTTTTAGATAAAGTGTTTTTTACGTAAAATTATACTATAAAATGAAGAAAATCTTTGCATAATAATTTTAATGATAGGAAACGATGATTGTTTGCTATGAAAGGAACATTTTAAAATGTGGGCGAGGAAACTTTATGAAAAAATCACGAATTTAAAAAACGGGAAGGATGTGGAAGAAGCTTTTAAAATACTTTTCAATTGTTTTGCAATTTTCCACCGCCTAGAAGTAAAAGAGGAATTTATAAAAAAATGAAAAAATATGAATTTATAAACTGCAGATTTATCACAAGAAAAATTGGAATGCGTACACCTTCATTTTTTGAAAAGGGGTTTCTACCATAAAACCGCAAACTTCGATGTTAAAATTAAAAACCACATTTAAGGGTTTTAGCGGAAGACGCGTTTTAAAAAAAAGTAGTTCTTGGTCATATAATACAGAATTTTTCTACATTACGCAGTTTAGTCACACAATTAGATAAGATATAGCCTCGGAATAAAATAAATTAACAAAAATACGTTAAATTGCTAAACAATTGCTACAATGTTATTTCATAATGTCTGTCTGATTACCACAAATATTTTGTGTCATGACCGTTGAATCCTAAGTCATTAGTAAACTCAAAGGTTACTTGGAATGAATAATAGACTTTTTGAATTTTTATCAAAGATATTTACCAGACTTTCTTCTACAAAAGAACCCAATTAAAATCTTTTAATTAAGGTGTACTTTCATAAGATGAGTTTTTAAAATTTAGGGACGCTTTGCAAAAATCTACGCGAACAAAGTGATTTGGAACTTTTTCTACATGAAGATACATGAACTTGCATGATACGCAATAGGCCAAAGAGTAAACTTTGTAATGCAGATGCAGAGCTCGTGATTGTGCATCACTTTGTGAAAAAGGCTGCACAAGCACGAGCATAAGAAAGCGTTGTGAGGAAGGGGAAAGGGGAACTTGATGACAAGCCAAATCTCACATGTTTGGGCTAGCGCGGGCCCCTCCAATCCATTCAAAAGCTGCCCTCTCGTTAATGCATTTTAATCCTTTCAATGTTATGCAATAATAACAATAACAACTTTTACAAAATACTCAAAAAATTAAATGCATTTCACACCTGTTTTTTGTTTACTTTTTAACTAAAAACATAAATAAATAAAATAAATAAAATAAACACGGTTAAAATTACAATTAACCTTGGAGGATTGTGTAATTTCACTTGAAATGATAATTTTTTCAGTTAATTTCAATTAATTATGAAAAGTAGGATTTGCTGAATGTGGTGTTTCAACGGTGTTAATTTTAATTTTTAATCATGGGAGCATCCAAAGAGGGTGCGATGAGTGTTCAAAAGCGACTTTCTTTGTCGCTGGAGGAAAGTTGTGA
>JAANSO010001141.1:0-19165 GCA_036507315.1 Lepidocyrtus fimetarius | reverse complement strand
TTTTCAAGGAAATACCATATCCTACAGAGATGTCAGAGTTGATTACAATCGTTTAGAGTTAAACACTGGCTTAATCTCTGAAAAAAACCTTTTTAAAAAGCATTGCCTATTAGACTAGGTGTACGTCTAGTTTATGAAAAAAGTTTCTTTTCAAAAGTATTTTTCAAAACTTAGTTTGCCATGCTCCATTACTTATATAGTTAGCTGGAATTTCTTTCATGAATAGTTTCTTACAGATTTAAAAGTCACAACAACAGTTAGGAAAGTTTAATTCTTAATTAATGACTTGTTAATAAAGAAGGAGCTTTTCAAATGCTATTTGAAAAACATGTGACTTTCACTGATCCAAATAACGAAATGAGCCCATTCAAAACATTGCGAAAGTTGAACACGAGGCGAGGATACCTGGCAACCTTTTACCTCCATTAGATCATACCCGGATTACGGGTCCACGTAAGAGTTTCCTTTAATCACCTTTAATCAGCCATTCAAAATGCATATGTTTTCCAACATTTGTAGTATTTTTATGCAAAATCATTGGAACTCATTTTGGAAAGTAAACATACTTCCTTGAACTGCTGGAGCAGGATTTGGGACTTTAATGATAATGGCACTGCTGATTACCATCGTTATTTATATTATCCATGTGATCTTCACGCTCATCAGGGTTTGATTCGGGCTTAATCAAAAAGCTCATCAGCAGTATTGTAAGCTTTTTTACAGCACGTTTTCTGAGTAGGTTTGCAATTCTCTGGCATTTTTAGTACATCCTACGTGACTTTAGACAATTCAAAATAAAAACTGAAAAATTCTTAATTCGATCAACATTTGCCATTTTCTAGGAAAGTAAATGATGCCAATCTCGTAGGATTTAAATACTTTCTTGGTAAAGAACACAAATGCAATAATTAGAGAGGCATTTCATTAAAAAGGAAAATATTTTCATTATTAATTTAAAAATTAGAAAATAATAAACTCCCATAAATATTCATCTTTTTGCACTTGAGAACATTTTCTTAATTGAATACCTACACGCAAGTAAAAATCGAGAAAGTTATACAAAATCCCTGTATAGGCGGCAAATCTTTATTAAACTTTTCTTTATCCTTCATTAACAATCTTTCAGCGTGTGTCAGTAATCACACAAGAACAATTTTGACTCATCTTTGACCACAGACGAGCCACAACCCTATTTTTTAGATGTGGTTTGACCCCATAGATCAGTATACTCCTTTCAATATATCATCATCTCTTTTTCTTCAGGTTTTACCCAAAATTTTACGATTTCTTATTTTTTCGTGGTTGATGAAGAAAAATCGTCTTCGCAGTATGCCTTTCATTAAGAGTCGTACATCTTCCTTCCTGTTAATGAACAACTACCTATGCATAAAACATATCTTCATAAATATGGGATAACAATAGGAAAATATTTTAAAATACATGTACATTCAGCTACACTCACCGTTAGCTTCCTTCCGTTGTCAATAAATCACAGGCATAAACACTGTAACGGCTTTTTAGCCGCTTGCGTTTATGTAAATAGGTATGAAAACTATTATGAACATCAGGTTTATCATTATCACCCATCATCACCATCTAAAATGTTGTCGTTATTACTTAAAATAATCTTTTTTGAGCTTTAAGTGAACAAGCATAGGCCAAAGTGCCTATAAGACTACTACAATTACGCCTGTTGGCACGAACAGAAATAAATGTCAAAGTCAAAAGGATCCTTTTAGTGGGGATGTAGAGAGATTTTTTAAAAATTACAAAAAGGAAGCGGTCAAGCAACTTTTTTCTACAAGCTGTAGCAAAGCTCATTTTTTGCATGAGGATGATGAGGTAATCAGAATTCCTTACGTGGATCCTTGTATTTCACAGAATAAAAGTGATGAGTGACTTCCTCCTTCACTTCCTTTTTGCAGACGCCCTTATTTATTGGCATGCAACACGTAACAGTAAATGAATGAATGAACAATACTTGTTCATACGTAATATCAATATCCATTTTTTTAAATCTTGCTGTTCCTGTTTGATAAAATTTTATAACATTTCATACATTTGCATAAAATTTTAGTATCGTGTACGATGTAGTAATAGAAAGATGAAAATTTTCTGTCTATCATTCTCCTCCACTCAACAGGACTCGCTCCTATTTTTATTTCTAGCCTTATCTGGATCGTAAAATAAACGGCAATCGCTATCAACTACCTACTCAAATAGTAATACAGTGATAATAATTCTATAAAAGTTTATTTTGTATGGTTTTGACAGTTTTGTTTTTCAAGTTTTATTCCAACGAAATTACGTAACAGATTTCGAAAGGAGATCAAGTGTGTCGTGGAATGAATTATGACAATTTTATTCAATTATTGTGGTAAAATAATGTGTAATTTTAAGAGTGATTTGGAATTACAAAAACATACAACGTGATATCATCTAACAAAATGAATTACCGTCGGGGTCAAACCTGGAAATTATTTGTAACAGTGTTCATAGCTTGCTTAAGCATCCTTCACAGATCAGGCAAGTCACTCCATCGTTATTGCGTAATAAGTCTAACCTAAAGTTTTTGCGTAATAAGTTTAAGCGGTTTGTATAACGGTATATATTATGACTTTATGCAGAAGTGTTTGCAGCAAAATTAGGAATTATGCTTCCGTCATCTTCCTCATCTACAAACGAAACTTTACCCGGAATGCAAAATGAAACAACAACCGTGCGTGTCCCAACCACAATTGATCAGCCAGAAGGGATTGAAGAACGCATTCCAAACCATATTCTCCGGGATATCCTCCTCTTGGATGATAATCTCAAGTGTTTTCCAAAACTCCTCTGTACAATTTACCAAGACAAGGAGATCACACGACAAGGTTTCCTTGTAAATACCACCGACCTGGCTCTAGCTTATATTAAATTAATCAAGGCTGTAAACTACAAGAAAAAACCTACAACGACAACAACAGAAGCGTAAGCTTACATAATTTCAATCTCTTAATCGGCCTACACACTCTACAAATGTCATATGCGAACTGATTTATGATTAAAACTAAATTAGCATTTGGTTTAAATATTTTAGGTCCTAAGAGGAAGCGACCAATCATCCAAGTATTTAAAATCCCAATGGGCTTAATCACTGCTTCAACATATCAAGGAAGAAAAGATCTTTTAAATCGTCGCCGTCGTCCTGTTCTACAAAGCAGATTTCCTTCATCCTTATCACATTACCCCTACCATTTGAGATCTCCATTACCGTTTGTTGAAGACGATAATGAAGATGAAGACTTTCCGTATAATTTACGAAGAGAAGTAGAAGAAGAAGACATGGACGACAAAGATTCCAGAGCTTACCTCCGAGAGAAAGTTAGAATGTCTCAATTGATGAAAGACTTAAAGGATGAAGAAAACGAGGAAATGATGGAAGATATGCCAAACAGTGGTGGGTTAGCCACAAGTCTGCTCGCATCATTTCTCCCATTTGTTGGCTCCCCTACCTCATCTTCTACAAGCAGAGGTGCCAATAGTAGGTTACAGAGAAGCCTTAATTTCCTACCCATTTCGGGAAATTCAAGGACAAGCAGGAGAAGTAAAGGGAGCAAAAAGAAACCTCAGGTAAAATTGAATATCTCAGTTTGTAATGCTTATCTTTAAGTTTTTATTCTGCTCACGTTTATTCGAAAAAAGCTGACTTTAATAAAGAAATAGTATGATAAAAGCTTTTTATATTATTTCTATGTAATACAATTTCTTTTGATTTTTAATTAAAAAGGACCCATTTCAGAAAGCTGTTTTTCGGGAAATTCAAGGACAAGCAGGAGAAGTAAAGGGAGCAAAAAGAAACCTCAGGTAAAAAGGAATTGGATATCTCAGTTTGTAATGCTTATCTTTAAGTTTTTATTCTGCTCACGTTTATTCGCAAAACGCTGACTTTAATAAAGAAATAGTATGATAAAGACTTTTTATATTATTTCTGTTTAATACAATTTTCTTTTGATTTTTAATTAAAAAGGACCCATTTCAGAAAGCTGTAGACATGTGGAGAAACCTTAAAAAGCGGAGTCAATGTGAGTCCATGTACAAAACTTGTCCGTTTCAGCCCTGGGAGGTTCTATGTAATACAATTTCTTTTGATTTTTAATTAAAAAGGACCCATTTCAGAAAGCTGTAGACATGTGGAGAAACCTTAAAAAGCGGAGTCAATGTGAGTCCATGTACAAAACTTGTCCGTTCCAGCCCTGGGAGGTAGTGCGGATGTTGGACCTGATTAGAGGACAAAGTCATGTTCTCGCTGCCTATTTGAAGATTACAGTAGACAATGTAAAGCCGAAGAGAAGGCAATAAAAGTAATCTAATTTGAAATTATGTCTCACTTATAGCCATTTTGTTTTACTCCTTGTTAAGACAATTCAATGCAATGTTAATAGCTCTGTAGATTTGTGCAATTGTTGAGAAATGACTGATAAACCAATAAAATATAATGTATGATAAAATTGTTAAAATTGAGTTTAATTTTTACACTGGTAGTGAAGAACCTTATATTTCAGAAACTGAGCAGATTTCGTAATTTAATTGGAAGAATCATGATAATTTGCAAATTTTTGAGTTTCCATTTTCACTCATTTATATTCTAGTCTATATTTGACTTGAGACTTTCTTTAAAACTTTTCTTTTTAGCAAGCCCATGGCTTCTCTTTCCAACTTTGGTTAATTCTGCATGCTCAACAAGTTCAACAAACATGGGCCGTCGTAGTGATGAAACCTGATAGTGTAGCAAATGGTATCTAAAGGAAAAATTTCATTACTTTCCTTTCATCGCAATTTTAGCTGGAACAGGCTCTATAGCAAAAGATTTTAGTCCGGTATCCATCCGCTTTGTAACAAACTTTCTTTGATTTCTCCTCTCCACTACGCGGTATTACTGTCCATAGTCCACTACTACTTATAGCAATATCTCATTTTTATCTTTAGACTCATGTCACTGTGAAACCATATCCAGTCCAACCACATATTTCATTCAAGTTAATGCCCAATTTTCACCAATTCAACCTTCCATAACAATTTCAGTAAGGATTATTTCTTTGTCATTCAAAGAAATAACAATCAAGGCATGAATTCATCCATAATCAAAAACTCCAATTGAATTTTAAGGTTATTATGATGGTTATGTAATAGGTAAGCTACCTACTTAAAAAGTAAAAATAATTTTATTGGTAAGTGAATAGCAAATTCTAGTAATTTCTTATATAAATGCTACGTAATACTTGACACAATTGCACATTATTGAAAATCTTTTAAAATCAAGATGGGTAATGGCTTAATAAACACATCAAGGGCAGGACAACCCCTCACAATTTGTTGTTATTACCTTTCCCCTTTAACAAGTTATTTTTACTCTTACTCCACCCGCCCAACAAACAAGCTGTCATCCTTGTCATCATAATCACTGGAAAAGGAAATAGCTGACAATGACAAGAAAATAGTTTACTGCCCTCATTTTCTTTTCCCCATTCAGCAATAGACAGACACGGAAACTCCGGGAAATTAAAAGAATCCTTTCAGCACTCATTGGAATGATGAAAACGATAATGTTGACTATGGCTTTGTGATGATAACCATCAAAAGAATCCCATTGGATCAGACAGAATGACTATTGTTGATATTCCACAAAATAAAATGATTACGAGAAAACAACTCATTATTATAGAACTACTCGGCTATTATTATGATTATCAGTAATAAACGGTTATTATTCTGTTTAATTCTGTCTGGCTCGCTCTAGTTCGGAGTCAATCATTGCGTAAGCATCTCTCAGCAAAAAATTATTGTAGCATAAAGTCCATGAGAAAGTCCAGCTTGTTTTTCTTGCCATGTGCTTCAACGTACCCTGTTTTCTTCTTCCACTTGAATTATTAAGGAGGATAGCCGGCTTTCCAAAGAAAAGTTTTTACTTTTTTCCGTTGTTGTTCTGCCCGTAAAAACGTCAGAAAGCACTTGGGAAAACCACAAAAGTAGGATGTAAAAAGAAGACATCAAAATAATGTTTTTCCTTGTGTCTGTATCTGCTTTCTCCAGAGAGGTAGTTCCTTTTTTGCAAGGTTGAACAGAATAAAACTTTAGATGAAACTTATGCCAATGATTTTTAGTTTGAAGAAATCAAGATATCGTTAGGATGGTGGTGGAATGAGAAAAGAAGAGAGAGTATGATAAAATGATAATAATGATGATGACTTGTTTATATGAGGGAAAAAGTAGAAAAGGAAGAGCACTTTGCTTTTCTCTTAGGAAATAATAATGAAGAGAATAGAAGATAATATTACTGCTATTATTATTACCACTAGTTATTACACTTTTCCACATTTACATCTTTACAAGTTTTAAGGGTGAAATATTATTGTGGGAATAAAACTGGCTTTGCACTAGTTTTTTGCAAATGAAAATAATAGACCCAAAAGGGAAGAATAGAAATGAGAGGTATTTGTTATCTTCAGGTTTTCCACTTAAATATAAATTATTTTCAAAGTTTATTTGCATTCTTGCAGTTCTTCGTGCTCTAACTCTGTCTATATTATGAGGGCCAAAGCGCATAAGCAGCAAAACAACATTTAATGAATAAGTAGTAATGTATTCAGTATTTAGAGAAATACACTAAATTTTGTCTTATGGTTTCTTAAACGCCTAAACTTTGTAGTTCAACTTAAAAATCATCGTAATAATCCGAACATTTTCGAACTTATGATTACAGAATAATTTTGTGAAAATCCGAACGATTTTAAGAAAAACCTGATTTAAGAATCCGAACGTAGTTAGTTGTAGATCAACATGCGTTTATTACCATCTAATAGAATCAGAAGAATACACTTTTAAATTAATTTATTCTCTCAAAAATCCGAACGATTTTAAAACACAATTGTTTTAAAATAAATACAAGCCTATAACATAAAATTAGTTCATCCAAAAGAATTTCTCTATCCAGTCATGAAAATTTTGTACTTTAAAGGCAAACGCTTTCATTATTCATAAACGATCGATAAATTTCAAAACTATTTATTCAAAAGATTTCCGCCAATTATAGTTGATTTACGAATCCGAATGAAATCTTGACTAACAGGTAAGGTAACAGGTATATACTAAAATTTAAACAAATTGATGCATAAAAATTAGTTTGAAATCCGAACGAATTCTTACCCAAATACACTACTACTGAATTTTAGAATCCGAGCAAAATAAAAGTCAGAGATAAAATAATCCAAACGCTTCCCACCTACACAAATCAAACCCATTCGTGATAACTTAAAATCCATGCGATATTTTGCTTCTAAAAATCTGAATGGTTTTGTGTTTTAAATCCAAAAATCAATTCATGAATTAGTAGAATTACTTAGGCTGTCAGTTTAAAATTCTACGATCGACAGATTAGCTCTACTTACAATCTTGCAGTTTGCGCATTAAAATGAGCCAGAAAGTCATTACCCAATGATCCTACTCATTCATCCGTTCATTGTGTTCTTTAGTCAAAAGTCAAAATTTCCTAATTTCAGATAGCAAAATAGAAACCCAATTAAAAAAGATTCACAACATTCAATTTCGTTCTCGAATTAATAAATTTAATCCTTCCTATTTTACTATTATTGCAAAAAATATAGAGAAATCTAATATAACAGGGGTAATAATACTGTTATGTGACCCGATGAATTACGGATAATTGTTTATAAAGCTATTTTAAATATTTTTTCCTGCTAACGTCCATTTTTGTCTAGCAAAAATGATTCAAACTGTCACTATTGCATGTAAAAATAGTTTTGTTCCTATCAATCCAATAACATTTCTTTGAATATTGACTAGACTTGACATCATACAGCTTAATAACGCAATTGTTCACAAAAGAATGCAAGAATTATTTTACGAATCTTTTATATTTTTGCATACTTGCATGTAAAAACAATTTGGCAAACAGAGAAAAAAGTAAACAGGAAGGGGGAACGTGAGCTGGCAACGAGAAAACCTTGTATTTTTCCTGAGAAAAAACTACATGAAAGGTATGGCGTGAAAGATTCATGATTTTTAATATGGAAAAAGAATGACTGTCTCCGTAAATTGTATCAATTCTTTCAATACCTCTGTCGGTGTAAATAAGAAAGGGTCACAAAGCACAGATAGAAAAATCTTGAATTCTCAAGAATAAATCGATTTAATATGGAAAAAGAATGACTGTCTCCGTAAATTGTATCAATTCTTTCAATACCTCTGTCGGTGTAAATAAGAAAGGGTCACAAAGCACAGATAGAAAAATCTTGAATTCTCAGAAATAAATCGATGCTTTACCGAATCATAGGCAAGGTTCACACCATGTAAAAATAATGGTAGCAATGAAAACGATAATTTTTCAAGAAAAAATATTACAAAAGGATGAAGTGAAGAAAGGGTTTTATCAAGAAAAAAATGATTCATTGAATTACCTTCGTGAAAGTAAACTGCTTGGGTTCTTAATGTATTCACACGGGTGAAAGTGAGATACTTAGAATAGGTAAATTGCTGGAGTGCAATTGTATGAAAATGCTCAAGCTGATTTCTTCTTTGACTTCGTGGCGTCAAGTGAAACTAGGAAGAGGAGAAACGGAAATGACGCTGAGCACAACACACGAGGAGCACAACACAGCTGCCAAAATCTCCATAAAAAGGAAAAGAGATGGAGAGAAAGGAGTGGAGAGTGAAAGATAAAAAAGAATAAAGTAGTAGTAAAATAAAATAAATTGCATTTGGATCCATTTTTCTCTCCTGTTAAAGAATCCTAAATGGGAGTGGAAATGTCAGAAGAATTGAAATTAATTCATTTGAAAGAAGCAAAGCACGTACATCAGACAAAATACTTTCTCCACTGGTAAAAATTAAGTTTTCTTTAAGGAAAAAGTAGAAAAGTATGACAATTTTCAAGATATCAGGTTCCTCGTTTATGACCGTGATGGATACTGGATAAGGATGATAACTAGGTTAAAGGTTCGATAATAATTGTAATCAGAGGTGAACAGGGTTGAAAAGATTCAAACTTTTCTTTCAAAATAGACCTCTCTTGGAATAGAAAGCGATTATTATAATACTGAAAACTTTTCTTTGGAAAAACTTAAATTTTCTGGTTTCTTGTTTTACACATGTTCTCCCTCAACAAAGATACGAAACTTGGAAAATCAAATCAATTTAAACTTGTGTGAAAAAATATGTTTAAAAAGAAAGACTGTGAATGGTGCTTTGATTGGGTTAAAAGTTTTTGCAAACGCGCGGAATTTTCACTTACCAGTATAAAAATAAGTAAAAAGTAAAGAATAGTTTTTCTGGGTGAACACTCTTGTTCATTTTTTATGTAAAATACGCATTTACATCACACAATTTATCATTTTATAAAAGCTGGTGACAGGATTTTAAAAGTTTAAATAGAGTTTACTGTTTATTATTGGCTTGAGTAAATCCCTTTACTTCTTTTCTACTTTGGAATATGTGCTGTATAACTAGTGAAAACATTGTGGCTCCTTTTTAATCATGAGAACATACAAAATCAATTTTATACATCAAAGAAAGTTAATCAAAGGGATTTATAAACGTTTTCATTATTATTACCTCACAGAAGATGAAAATTTGTTAAAATGAGCAATTTAGAAAAAGCTGTAAGAATAGTACTAAACTTCTCCGAAAAAGAAATTACAGAAGCCCCCACGCTTTTAACTTTTACCTTCTCATTAATTTACTCTGCGCAATTAATTACTACTTTTCATTGCAAAATTGTCACTGTCGCGTCTTTTGGATTAATTGACGTTGTTTTTTCTCTGGGAACTATTTGAAAGCAATTTAAGTTGGAATAAACATTTCAACTTGACAATCTATAAAATACCGTCTTCCAGTACTTTTCCAATGTCTTTTTCTTAACAAGCAAAAAATTCCTGACAAAGGCTCCTGTTTTTTAAAGGGATTTAAGGCATGTGATCCAAAAAATACAAAATCTATTCAATATCGCTTGGAAAAGACGCTCAAGAGAGGCATTTGGCAGACGTGTAAAAAAGTGAATGGATTGTGTGGATATTACGTAAGCGGAGTAAATAGCGCCAGCAATTTATCTCCTTCCCCGCAAATGACTTGTTAATGGAAGACAAGACAGTCAAGACTGAGAAAAGGCTTCCTCTCTATTCAAATTCAATTCTTATTTGTTCCTTTGGTTGAATTTTTAAGGGATTTGGATAAATGTCTTATTTCTATTTGTCTTTATCTTACTAAAGCTCCCAAATCTGTACATATCTTTCAAAAAATGTGCAAATATCTGTATGAAAAATTAAATTTGACAGTTCATCCAGCTCAAATGTAAGGTTTACAACACAACAAAACCCACACGGATCCATCTCGCAACCCTTATTAGAAAAAAAACTCAAATTTTGTAAATTGCGATTTGAAATAATGATTTTTAGATTTGATTGACATGTTAGTTAGCATTTGAGCCTTTTTAAACAAACAAAATTTTAGCAAAAAGTACTACAGCATTTGTCAGATTTCTACAAAAGAACATTTTCCTCCTTGTTTTTTAAACCCGGGATTATTTATTTTGCGTATCTCCTTCCTACTTGAAAAGTGAACAACTTTTGCAAACAATGAAACTATGAAGAGGAACAAATTCACAAGTACCAGCTTACACACTTTCACTTCTGATATCAAAACTAAAAAAATCACGCAGTATTCAAAGTCAATTTTGTGTGCAATACATATCCTCCGCCTAAATGCTATTCCATGGAATATCTTCTTCCTCCACATTTACATAAAATATACTGAAAATATTTAAATGAACAACTCAAGATCATCTTCAGTGAAATATTTTCTCAAGCCGATTTACTTTTTCTGAGAATTCCAGCAAAACTTAAACAGATAAAAGAAGAAAAATTGGTTGAAACATTGTCAGAACGAGTTTTGCTCTAACATGATGAATTGCTTGACTTGATAATAAACAAAAATAAATGAATCCATTTGAAACTTTATTTGATTTGCATTGTAAGGCTGTGGACAAAGTTCATGTTGTTTTATAACCTCACCCATTACGTAATCAGGTTGTACAATACTTCCTGGTTACTTTCTAGAAAAAAATGACCACAACACGATTTTTGAGTTCATTGTAGCAAAAAAAATGTATTTCAGGACATTTGTAGCTTTTGTTTTCCTATCTTTTGAATTTCCGCGAAAGTTTTGCTATTATTCCATCATTCATGTTTCCAGCGAGGTTATAATTTCTAATGAAGTGGAACAAGCAAAAAACTTTTCCGAATTCAACTAGATTTAGATCAGACTTGCCACAAAATCCGGGAACAGCTCTAAACAAATATAAAAATTGCCTTTAACTTTTTTGAATGTCACAGCCCGAAGCAAGGTTAGCAGTTGTTTGCAATATGAACTGATTATCTGCTGAATTGCGGTATAAAAGTCGGTTTGAGAGGCTTCATTAAGTTCTATTTTGACTTTCCCCTCTTCTATTTTAATATTACATAATATATTGCAAATTTACCACAAAAAATGCATTATCAATTCCCTGTAAATCTTCCTTTTGTCGAAGCAAATCAAACAAAAGACTGTCCTTGTGGATGTTTGCGTTTGTTTTGTAAAAAGCGGAGGAAGATGAGAAAAATAAGGCGACTTCGTTTTTTACCAGGAGAAGCAATGATGCTGGACTTTTCCACATCCCCTTTTCTATCCTCAGCCGCAGCCTCATTTTTTGTATAAAAACTGAGAAATCTTTCCCCGTCTCTTCATTCTTGAGCTCAGGCTCTCCAGCTTCACTACTACAGATTTCATGGTTTTATCTGTTTAGTGTGAGATTTCCTTCTCATGTGTTGTTTTGTTTCAGGGTAAAGTGTTAAATCCTGTCAGTTCCTTTATTATATTTCATCCAACATATGAAATCAATTTCTCCTTGTTTTGAAGGAAGTCTCAGCATTCTCGCAGCGGATGTATAATAATTTCTTGTTACACGTTGTCATCTTGTCTTGTGTGCAAACCTAATAAAAGAAATCAAGAAATGTGGAAGAAAGCCAGCAGCAATGAAACAAGCTCTGTATTACTTAATTCTTATTTCTTTTTTGGCTGTGTGATAATATCCACGTAAAGATGAAAGTTGCTTTCATCTAGAAATAAAAGGTACAAAGAAGAAACGACATTTTTTCAAACTTACAAATGCTATAACAATTTCCGTTACTGGCTTTCTTATTAGATTTTATTCCTAAACGTGTTTCTGGTGTAGTTACTACTGTTTTGCGAGTACATACGCACATTTCTTTAAAACATTTTAATTAAGATTTCCATTTTGAACAATCCACAGAACAAAGTTTACCACTCCGGCTGCTTATCTTTTGTTCCCTGCGTATTAACTTTGGTGTATATCATTTGTCCCCACTTGGGAGAAATAGAAAAATGATGTCAGTGAGTTCATTGTGTTGGACCCATCTCTGGGAGTTTCTATTTCTAATCTCCTCTTCCACTTGGCTATTGACCCACGGCAAAGGTCAAACCTCAGATTTATCTTCATCGTCTTTGTCATCATTTACGGACAATAACGGAAGGACAAGCGTTATGAAAGTCACCTGTAACGGAACAAAAGAGCTGGACGTGTGTTGGAATAAACTCCCTCCAATCAAAGATCAGGGGATTCCCGCAAACCCGAAAGCAGTGGAAGAAGCTTGCAAGTATGTTGATAAAAAACCTATTTATTTAATATTTATTTAACCAATTGGATGTCAAAACAAGATTGTAATTGCTTGCAAGAGGCGCTTGACACAAGTCAATTACTTTTGTGTTTAAGCTAATAAACTTAATTTAGAAAAAACAGCGGGATCTCATCTGTTTAAATAGAAAACGTGCTTTTCTATTTGTTCTTTCAAAAGCAATTTCGCTTGTTTATCTTTTTCTCTAGAAAAATACAAACTTAAGATATCCATTTCTCGAGGTTTTCATTTTGTTCTTGTTCCTGAGAATGTTGTAAGCAAATAATTTCTAAAGTTTTTCACAGTAGCAATAGTGCTGGTTTCAGCTTTTGTTTCCAAGTTAAACTCTTGATGGCAAACAGAATTAATGCAAAGGTTGAGGTTATTACAAAAGCCCTCTCTTTACTTTGTTTCGGGTCTCCCTCATGAATATCAAATTACAATTGAGTTGATGTATTTCCTCTACCTTGGCATAATGTACATACCAAACTACTGGGGAAATGTTTGAGGACATAATTTCACTCAAAACCTGCGATAGTGGTTGTTAAGTAGGTAACTTTTTAGACAGGTATTCTAAAAAAATGTGTATACACCTGAGAAATATGAGAAAGATGGAGGATGAAGCCTTCAATTTCATCATCTTCTTTTAGAAAACGTATCAAACTTTCACTTTGGCAATGTCACACGAAGCCTTACACAATTTGTTGATTTAGAAAAGTGAAATGAAAGTCGACCTCACAGCTTTCATAAACTTTTGCTATTTTCCCCGTGCTTTTAAAAGGATTCTTTAGTAATTTTCGGAATCCACCTGGAAATGATGGAAAAGCTCGGGAATTATTACTTCAATAAAATCTAAATTCTTTTGTAATATGACGAAGCAAGATCATATTTCTAAACATGATTTAACCATTTATTATTACTCGTTTATTACACAGTATTATTACTTCCTTGAGAAATCTCCTCATTTGTATTCCGTCAAAGAAAGCTTTATTGCCTCATTATGATCACTTTTTTATTGCTTTCTCACTCAAAAAGTATTCTTGAGTATTATTAAAGTATTATTATTGTGAGAAAAACATCACATCAAAGCTACTTTTCTTTATGGTTTGCTTCAAACGCCTTTTTTCACCACACCTGTATTATCATCACTTTCATAGCAAGAATTTGCCTAAATCTTTTGAAATTCTTTCTAAAAGTTACCTTAATAAACCTGCAGGCTTTCACTTGAATACTTTGAAATTATGATAGAAAGGTGCCAACAGGTGTGTACACCATTTCATCTTTTGTTCCCAGCCCATCTCATAAGTATTAATTTACTTAGGAACGAAGCGGTTGAGTCATTACAAGAAAAGTTTTGAGTTGGGGGAAGAAAATTGAATTTAAAAATAAGTTTCCAACGAAAAACACGCAGCTCATCAATTTAACCGAGGTTTACTCAGCTGCTTGCTTACCGTTGTTATTACCAGACAAAGTAGGAGTGAAAGGATCGTTATCGTCATCACAAACATCTTCTGAGACAATGGCATGCGCCAGTCTGTGCGATATTGAGACAAGAAAACAATAAAACCTTAAATCATATACAGAACGCCGGTGTATAAGTAATTTTCTCTTTTGACGTCAACTCTACTTAAAAGAAAGCTGGTTTGCTTTTCCAAGATAAAAATGTAAAATGGGTTAGATGAAAGAAAGAGTGGGGAGACATGAAATTGAGAAGTGTTTGTATATTAGATCTACTCGGTCGTAAATTACAGTCATATGTAAACTTATCTTCCTCCACTTTGTGTACTTGTTGTGATAATGATGTTTTTATTTGGCTGGGAGCCTGCATTAAGAAAGAAGGCATAATGCATAGAGTGAGGAAATGCTGGAGTTTCCAAATGTCTCCAGTGGTCTCCGTAATGGAATGAAGAGAACCACTCCACTTTGTTAAAACTCAAGTGGATGGATAGGTACTGAGGGAATGAGATCAAGTGTCATTCGATGAAAAGGAAGTGGATTGATGGATTGAATTTAATTGCCTTTCACGTGTTTGCATTGAGGGTACGAAACAGAGAATTGCAAGCTGTGCGTCTTCTTATCTTCTCCTCACTGGTTTTTCTGGAAACATCGGCGTCAATTGCTCACGGATCGCTTCCTCTTCTCAGTTGAATTGGTAACTGATGTTGGGGAAGGCAACGGAAAAAATACTGCCCTGTTGACTCCTTTTTGTTATATTTCAAAGATTGGAAACACAGCGTCAGAGTATTCCGGCATCTAGTAGCTTTTAGTTTTATCATTTTTAGTATCAATTTAATATAATTTAATTTTTTGCAGAGTTTTTGAAGCTGGGATGGAGTGCGTGCAAAACTGGTCAAAACCCTGCCTTAGCAAGCAAGAACATGATAAACTGATAAATTCTATTATTGGAGCTTTGGAAACGTATAGATTTTTATGCTCAGACCGGAAATTCCGGCAGGATTTTCTCCGCTATGGGGATTGCTACAAAAAAATCTCTCATCACTGGGATGAATGCGCCCGCAAATTTATTGATAGTCTTAAGAGGGTTGATCACGCAAAAGATGTTCTCAGCTTGTGTTGGTAAGTTTTTGCAAAATATCATTTTTTTATTGTTCCAGATTTAAAACTTCTTTTGAAGAGAGGCTCTTTCATTTTAACTCATAAGCAGGGAAATGGATTTGTTTACCCAACTTTGTTTTTATTACTTTCACTAACGAGGAGGAAAGGCAATTTTAATGTGAGTCCGAAAGGAAACAAACTCCACATTAGTTGCCAGTACTATAAACATCCTCTACTTTTGTAGGCCTGAAGGAAACAACTTTGTTGTTTGGATAAAATTTAGGAATAAATTTTGCTATCATTACATCTTGTTTTGTTACCGCTACTATTATATATACCCAAAAGGAAATTGTTTTATCAGCCAAATTCTATTCTCCAGTGGCAAGGCGATGGCGTACCTCTGTTTTTAATATGAAATGGACCAAATAGGAAAGCAATTGAGATATGTTTACCATTATCCATTTCCCTTTTTAATAAAAAAAGCTTTTTTTCAATCTTCAAAAGGGAGGAGAATGGGCCATACGGATAAGCCATTACTGTTTTTATTCCATTATTATCTCAGAAATTATACCTACTCTAAAAAGCTTTCCTGATACAGAATCAAAAGGAAGCGTGTGTGATTATTTGTTGAAACTGGGAAAATTTTCATTCTCTGCATCATTCCAACAATCCATTTCTCAAAATTTCATTTTTTTCTATTTTAGCGTTCGGTTCAGCTATCTCCATTGTGTAAGCGACGTAGCCAGCCATTTTTGCCCGAATGCTACAAGGTTCTTGCAAAAACTGGCAGAGTCCTTGGTCAGAGCCGAAATGCGGTCTTATCATCCAACTCAATGCATCTCCGTGACTGAAAGGAATTGTACTGGGGCAAAGTCTGGTCAATCGTCCATTAAATATAATTCACCTTTCTTCTACCTCTCCCCATCCATTCTCCATCAGCTTTTATCCTCTCCAAAAGAACAGCTCATAAATTCCCTAAACGTGCTCCTCCAAAGTGGACCTTTCACTCACATTAGCACAGCCGCTTTAACTTTCTCTGAAGAAATTGCAAAACTATTTTCCTTGTCCCCACTGTCACCAACAGTCCAGGAGCCTACATCATCAGCTTCTTTCACATCGCAACAGCCATCCTGTTGACTTCCTCTTTAAAAATTATTATTATTATGAGAAGACGCCACACCGTATCCTTACATGATCATCCACTCTCTCCTGTCCCCTAAAAATCTCGTTTCTTCTCCTCCATTAGCGAAAACAATAATAATCTTGTATGGAATGCTAAGAGGGGGATCTTCCTTCCTGCTTTTTAAGTCTTATTTTACCTTTTTGAGCTCTGATACCAAATTACAACTTTCTACATCGTTTTTACTTTTCATCTTTTTATAGCACATCATGAAAACAGCAAATCTCGTCTTTTCCCCATTTTAACATTTCGTAGCTCTTTTAAAACCTAGATCTCAACTCTTTGATCCTGATGATTTAGTTATATCTTGATTTGCAAATATGAGTTTTCACGAATCCATCTACTGAAATGATCCAATTCGGTGTAAAACTTAGATAAGGCAGTTGTAAATAAGCTTTAGTGATAGTACAATATGCAAAAATGTGAACTTTCTCAAAAGCTACATTTTTATACGTCTCTGTCACAAATGTAGATCTACTTCCTTTGCAAGTTTTGTTTCAGAAAAATGCAAGGATGTTCTATGTGCAAAAGCTATATTTTGCAAGTAAACAAAAGTACCTCTCTCTAGCTTAAAAACAATAATATGCAGCTATGATGTGAAATAATACTATAATATTTTCTATGAAAAAGATATGATTTAATAATGTGCTATAAAATACAAAGAATTTGTAGATTTGAGAAGAAATTATTACCTACATGAGTATACTATAAAAAACTACGAAGGCAAGCAGATCTTTATCATTGCATTTAACTTCTTAACTATTTAAATACATGTACTACTTTGAGTCCATCCGTAAAATCTCCAAACAAAGCAGTGAAAGATGAAGAGATCAACTTCAGAATGCCATCACCATCCTCATCATCATTCTCATAAAGCCAGAGAGAAAGAAGACGCATTCAGAATTGAAAAGCAGGAGCAGATGGGAGGAAAAGCAAGACAATAGCGTGAGTGAACAAAGAAGTAAAGAAAGTGAAAACTGTGAAGGATGTTGGTGTAGTTTATAAAGTATGAAGCTGTCACTGTCACTGCGTAAAATGTCTCGAAGAAAAACAAAAGATGAGAGGTCTCTAAAATAACTTTGTCATTGCATTAGACGATAATAGTATGAATAAGATATGAACAGAGAAAAACTACTAATAGCAAGTAAGTACTATATTAGCATACTAAAAACAGTTTATTGATGACTATGCGATATACAGTGATGCGATTTGCGATATAAATATAGTAAAATCACAAGTAAATATGTACTTATACACGGAAACATTGACTAAAACGAAATTCAGTGGTATTCGTATATGATTGTATGACAGCAGCAGAAGAAACCGTACTATTATAAAGTTTTAATAAGTTTTTACCACATACGATTTTATTATTTTGTCATTTAAAATTAATTCACAAAGAGAATGCTGAATGGGAATGAGTTTAATATGAGTATTATTATGAAAGAATTCAAATATTCTAATTTAAACTACGTAATATTCTGTTATGTGGAATTTTAAGTTGTTTTAATCCTACGCTGAATATTAATTCGTATTTCATCGGAATACTGATGATGCTCATAATATTTGAATTTCAAAGAAATTGGTCTATATCTAGCAATTACAAAGAGCGTGTAAAATTCTCTATAAAATGTAATGAAATGAGTTATTAAATTAAGAAGAATAAATAAATTTGATAAAAAAGGAAAACCTTATGACGGAGAGCGGCACAATCTATAAGCAAAATGAAGGTGGGGAGAAGGCGGGTTTACTTTTTGTCCTCTTTTTGTGTCTTGTCTCTGTAGACATAACCTTTGAAAAGGAACTTAAACTTATTTACTGACAACAAAGTAAAAGAAAGGCATAAGTTATAAAAAACTCGTTTCCGCTTTATTTCATAATTTTGTAGCAGACATTTAGCTAAATCGCTAGAAAAGAACTTGACTTTGGAACTAATTTTTTTTAGCTGTACACACTTTTAATCACCAACTTTTCGAGAAAGCAAAGGGAAAATGTTTCACGCTTTATTCATTATTTTTTACAAATGTTTCCTTCTTGCCAACTTTCACACCCGATTTCTCTTCCCTTCTTGTCTTTCACTGCCAAACCCATCCAAGTAAAAAACTTGAGCAATTATACTTTTATTCTTCCAGGCCTTTTCAAAAAACTCGCAAGGGCATGAGTTTATTCCCTTCCCGTAGGTCACATAGGTAAACGTTACGTAAAGTTTGCTCATATGCATACACATGCTTAAATAAACCAAATTATTATTTTTGTTACAAAGAATGATCATAAAGACAAAGCGTTTCGTGCGGAGTACGTTTTATTAGATTGGAAAAATATTGACATTCTATTGCTTTGATAAAATATTGGATACACTTTTCTGAAAGTTTGCACAGACAAAATGCAAACAGTTACAAGGAGAAATACGTAATTTTCTAATTCTTCCGTTTAATATCATTTCGCATGTGAAAGGCCGATTTCATTTCCTTTTTTCTTATTCTTCAATACTTCCGCAGATAAGGTCCAGGTATCCCTATTTTCTTTCAGTTTCAATGCAAACTTGCAATATATTACTCATCAGGGATTTGCTTGAGAATAAGAAAGGAAGACTTTACTTTCCAAATGAAAATTTGTGTACGCCATTCCATTTCAACTTTGCAATAAAGTTTTCCTGGGTGGAGAATGTTTTTTCCCATCTAAAACTTCAAAAGGTTTAACCATAATC
>JAANSO010001140.1:0-19166 GCA_036507315.1 Lepidocyrtus fimetarius | reverse complement strand
ACTTCCTTTTTTCATTTAAAGAATAGCATTTAAACATATTTGCCTAAATACAACTGTGGTGAACCAAGAAAGTTGTTTCAGTACTTACTGCACCACGAGGTACAATAAAAATATTTTCAATTGCTGACTTTCTCAGTTGATCCGAGTAACAGGCAAGTAAAATGATACTTTTAAAGAAACTCCAGCAGGTAGTCACGAATTTTTTCTCTATTTTGGCTTTTTTGTTTTCTGATCTATTCATTTAAGTCATAAGTGGCAACACATCTTTTATAATATTACTAAAAGCAGCATTTACAAAAATAAAATACGGCTTGTATTTTAAACACAGAAGCTCTGGGAATTTTTTCTACGCCGAATACCTTACTAGGTTACTACTGATACTTTCCCTCTGTTTTTATTCAATTGTGTAGCATTTCACGAAACAACTTTATGAAATGCTGGCAATCTAATCTGATCGACTTGGCATGACTTGTGATTTAATGTTGGAGTACACAGAAGTTTTCTTTCAAAAATTTCTACAGCGACTTTAATAAAAGAAGCATTTCGGTTATTGCCTATCATCAATATGAAAAGAAGAGTTGAGGATTTATGAGAAATCTTTTAATTGTTTCCTTTGACTCCGTTTTATGGGAAAGAAAACAGACCTTGATGGCTACTAGTGTTGTTGATTATGCTCAAATGTTGAAGTCTGAACGCAACGGCATCCCATTTATATAGATATTGCATATTGCCATCGTAAAATTATTTTATAACGACTTCAGACGAAACAAATGCACGAATCATGAAATGGGAGGAAATCAAAGAAACAATGAAAGAATCCTTCATTTTAATTCTTATTCAAAATTAGTAATCGATCTCGAATCCATCGTGTTTTGATGAGTAATTCAGTCAAAAATACAGATTGGTCAATCAATTATTTTATTACTTTTGTCGGTTCTTTTATAACGGGGTATTTTATTGCTTTAGCACCAGCAGCAGCCGTTCTCTTAAATGAAAATGAAGATAAATTTGAGAATTGTCCAAGCTCACCTGCATTATAAATTATTTAACTGAATTAAATTTTGTGAGGGTTACCTAAGGAAGCTACAAAATTTAATAAAAACCTCGCTGAGTAATTTCTCACCGAACTTAATTGAGGTAGAAATTGATTACTTCTTATTCTTTGAGGAAGTTTTATTTTTACGCTTTCGATGAGGATCTGAAAAGTTTAATGAAACTAGGGGCCACGCGTACCTGAGGCAGTTCTGGGTTTTCATCTTTTATCCGCCCTTGAAATCCAAATATAAAATCATTCCTAAAGGAGTTGAAGGAAAAACATGATTTTTAACTTCTCCCTAACTTATCAAAGATAAGTTTCCGGCTGGTTGCAATGCTTTTTTTTGTTTCCCGTTGTAAAAGTGATTATGTCGAACTCTCCAGGATTTTTCGATGTTTTAGCTTCCAGCAGGAGCAGGATTTTTCTTCCCCTTTACACCCTTCTCTGATAAAAGTTGTTGAAGTATAAGTAGCCTTAAGTGCACATGAAACCTTAACGGATATTAACTGAAATGAGAGTTTGATTTGACAGAAGCATTCATCACGCCTTTCTCCTAAAATCATTCCATGTAGTAGCCGTAAGGGACCTCAATAAATATGAACAAAATAGCAGCAACTGTTATCTCGGAATAATTTTTTCTGAAGTTAAAAAAATTTCAAATTTTATGCTCTAAATTTAAAGTTCATTTTTGAATGCTAAAGCATCTTTTAAATGAAAGCTTAACCTTCTTAAAAATTTCTTATTTTGACGTTAATGTTAATTTACACAGTGTAACCATTTCCCGTTAAAAATCACGAAAGTTTTCAGGCAATTCATGAAAGCAGAAAAGGCAGAAAAAAGAATAGTATGAAATGCAGTATAAAATGACTTGGGGAAAATTCTGTTTTTAAAGTTTTATACGATTGTCTTCATCATTTTTGGCTGCACATAAAACCTGCGATGATTGCTCTTCACTCAAACATCAGCCTTCTTGCCGAAGGTGGTTTTGCTGTACCTGTGCACCAGCAAGTTGTACACCGCTTTCATCCCTTTCTTTTGTTGCATCACTCAGGTTTACAAATGCTTAGGAAAAGCCAAGTTATTTGTCAGCGCATCTTTTCTTTTAGCGTTTATCAATTAAGTTTCTGACCCGAATAGTAATTATTAAACGAAATGGACATTTTTTGTTGAAGATTGAATAATATGTCGATAAAGTTTTCTTAATCTGCTTATTTAATTATTAGAACAGATTCTAATGGTTCACTTCTCAATTTCTGCAAATACATTAAAAAATCGTGGTTAATGTCCCTAAACTAGTCCAGATAGCTGTAGTTTAGGAAAAAACATAATAAAAGCCGTATTTAAAATTGAAATTATATCAGTTTGGGGTTTTCTGCAACTAGATTCATCTCACAGTACAAGAGTGTACCTTAGCTTCCTCCATATGCAACAGGAGATTTATTATTCAAGGGATGAAATCAAGGGAGACAAGGCCATCATTAAAGAATGTTAGAAGGGATCAACCCCTTCTCCAGTTTGTAGCTAATGATGATCCTGAATGATTTTTAATGACCAGTTACGACTGGTCCTTAACAAATCTATTTTTTAATGTCCAGCTTGAATTTCCAGAATGGTAATGATGGGGGGATAAACAATCAAGAAAAACATGAACAGGCACATTTTAAGTGATAAATCTGTTCTATTTGAAACTTTAGAATCCAAATAAAAAATGCTTGGTCGTCATCAAGTCAATAATAATTAGGTGTTCCAGTGACAAGTTACTTGAGTAATGCGAGTTATAATTGGTGGCTTCCGTCTTTTCTAATTGTAAGTGCAACGCACGTCCGTCATCCTTCTCCCTTCCTTGTCACTAAACATTTTTTACCTGTAAAAATGATGCTTCATTGCGTAACCTTTCTTCTGGTAACTGGACTGTGGTCATCGTAAAAAGCCTCGTGTAAAACCACATTCTGTTTTACAATGCACTCTTTTTTGTCAGAAACTAGGAAGATTTCAACATAATTACACACCTTTGTAATGATAGAGATCTGTGATGAAGGAAAGGAGATGAGATGCTTTGTATGGAGTGAAGAGGAAAAATGAGAAGGTGTTTCTTCTAGTTTAATAGTAGATATTACAGAAAAAACTAGGAGGTTCTGGGACTCACAGAAAAATATCTGAAAAGAAAGTGTCTAGAAAAGTTTTGATGGGAAAGAGAGCAACAGATGGGCAATGTGTGGTGATGATGATGATTGTTGATGTTTTCAAGTCAAAAACCTGTTCAAATCTTTAAAAAAATAACCAGACTGGGACTGGGAATAAACAAGTGTTCGTTCTAAGGGAAAATTTAAAAATATGAATTGTTTGTAAATTTTCTTTGTTGAGAAATGAGTCGTTATATGCTAATTTAAATGTGTGAGAATAATTTTCACAAAAACGCACTTTTTTTCCTCAATCTAATGAAAGATCCTTCACTCAAATCGAATAATTTTGAGAAAATTGTGCATTTTCTTGTTTGAAGATTAAAACAATTCAAGCAGGCGACGACCGACTCCGAGCACATTGCCAAATCCGGTTTTAATTTTGATACGTTGTAAAAAGAAAATTGCAGCAAATTAGAAATAAAATTGATATTCATCAATTTATTAGTTTCCTTGTAATAATGTTTACAATACTTACGTAAAATTTTGCCATATTTTGTTGAAACCGGACAAAACTTAACTTAACATTCTGTTTCTTAAACTGAAGCCCATTCCATGAAAAAAACGTATTTGATGGTGTGAAAGATGTCACTCATAAACTGGGAAATACAACAATTCCTCGTGTTGGCAATTTTACACATTTTCAAAATTACTATTTCGCTCGATCTGTTAAAAAATTGCAAAACAATGTATGCAACTAAAAGGTATGTATAAATCGAATACATTGTTTTGCACATACAGTAAAATTTAGCTGTCAGGTATCTAATATTTTACTTGAAAGCAGAAAAAACAATAAACGAATACGGCAGCAAAGTCGCAACTTTGTAAAAGCTGTGTCATAACAGCACAATATAATATTATCATGATGAGGGTGACGTTTAAGATTGATCTGTTGACGGGACCTTGTTGCTATTTTGATTTTTACGTTATTGGATCAGATGTTTATCATGCAAAAACTTGAACTTGACCTTTTGCAAAGATTTTTTAATATGAGAAAAGAAGTAGAAAGCCATAAATAAATTTAAATTTGAGTTTGGATCGGTTCGGAAATAGGTATTTGGTTACTAAACATGGCAAAAATGACATTTTGTTCTATTAACATCCAAATTATAAAATTTCTTGTCAATTTTAACAAAACTTATGAAATATTGTAAAGATAGATAAAATAGATAAATTCGGTAAAATTCCAAAAATTGAATAGACTTACTGACGAAGATTGTGACTTTAGTTTTGCCGGTCAAGCACGCAAATCTAAAAAGCTGCTCTTTTTTAAACTGCTTTGCAGATTAAACTAACGATGCGGATGAAGATGAGCGTGAGATAAAGGGAAAAACTTCTTTCTTCTTAACAATTTGCAGCTGGCCACTTCTGAAAAAACTTTTTTATTGATCTTGATCTGTATCATTCACTTCAGCTCATCACTCATCATTCTTTGCAATGGCAACTTTTAATTGGCTGTGTTTAGCATTAGTGTCTCTGTTTTTGACTGTTCGTATCAAAATAAAAAGTGACAAGCGGGCTCTCAAAGAAATTTTTTAGTTTTTATCAAATTGGTTGAAAACATGCAAAATGATAGAGACAAGTCTTACTCTGCTTTGTTCAATTAAAGAAAAGCTAAGAAAGCGGAGTACAAGTGAAAGAATGTAATTATCATTTAATCATTAATCTACATTTTTTTCTCACTTTCAAATCATCGTTTAATTTTTTGTGAATGTGACAGAGAAGGTCAAAAATTCTTCTCTGGATGATCAAGAAAAGTAATAACTCCTCTTGAAAAGTAAAATCCGGATTAGTTTGGACAAATTCATGGATTACTATTTACTCAAATGATGATGAGGTAGTCATCTTACAAAACCTAATCACCTTTAACCATCCCCTTCAGTTAATTGAAAGAAATTATAATCAGCTTTCCTTCCCATTTATATTAATTTCCAGAGCAAATAAAAATTTATTTTTCACTGACTGATTATAAAATTATTTTACGTAATTCATGCATACATTCTACTGTCCCGTAAATAAAAACTTGTTCAGAAAAGCTCAAGTCAAAGAGATACGAAGTACAGGTGATGAAGAACGTTAATGCCTTGCGGGGAGAAAATAGCAATGGGAAACAGCTCAATACAAAATTATCTTTTCTTCCTTGCTGTTTGGCTTGATGAAATTTTTGCATGGCTTTTGTACTCAAAAGATAACCTATCCATCATCTTCCTATGAACTTTTTAAAGCTTCAATTTTTAAAATGCTTTAGATAGCTGCTGCTCAAGAGTGATTGCCGATGTGATGTTAATTTTAATCCGATTGCTCTGCTTTTTGAATGTGATATCGAATCGTGTTGGAATGAAGATGAAGAAGATGATCTACAACGAACACATCAACAATCAACAGATTTTTTGAGTCTTCTGTATCAGAGGCAGTTTTTTTATTTTGCTTATCAAGTGAAATAGAAATTCTAATCTTACTAGATTTTCAAACAGGCCCCAAAGGCTAAAGTCAGAATCAGATCAATTTTTAAAAGGTGGACAGCTTGTAAAAGGTTTGTTTTTAGTACCTCCAAAGATATTTTTACAAAAATGTACAAGGTATTCATTAGCTGAAACGCAGGTTAACCAACCTTTAATCCTCCAACCTCCAACAATTCTCAAATTATAGCTTTCCTTTTGAAATGGAGAAAAATACTGGATAAAAATTTAAAAGATTAAAGAAAGGGTGGATTCACCTAATTACAGTTTAGGAATTTACAAGGAATTAAACATGTTAGATTAAATAGGGAAATTCAGTAGTGTTTCTGGTTAGCAGTATTTTGCAGCTATGGGGGAATCGTATCTTTGCTTAATGAATTACTCCCTTCTGAATGGAATAATTCAAAGCGTTTAAATAGTGCACGGAGTCGGTCAGATATTGTGAAAAGAAGTAGCTCTTTCCTTCTCGTGGCTCAAACTAACCTTTTAACCCTTTCATAATTTATCACGGGGAGAGAAATGGAAGCGTATAAATCGTTTTAAATATTTTTCTAAATTATTACTTAAAATTAGTCGAAAGTTAATTATAACGCATCTTCATTACTTTCAGAACAATATTTTTTTAGATTTTTTAAGGACATTCTTTTATAAAAAGAATTCAACTTGGATGAAATAAGATGAATAGTTGGAAACGATGTGATGCACATGCAATAGTTACCGTTTCATTTTAAATATTTATACTCGTAAGTTAAGGAGATGGCCAGAAGGGATGTGGCTAACTAGCAAGCGGTAAGATTTCAAGAAAATTATACGTCAGTAGTAGCTACAGCAGCTTCATTTTTATATGACCTGTCTATTTCAACCCGTTTCCATATTTTTACTATCTCGTTCTATTATCAAAATTGGAACTGTATCAGTGTATCAGGATTTGGCTATCAAATTGCATTTGAATATTTTTCCTTCATTCAATTTTCTTCAGCAAGTTACTTTAAAAAGTATCGTAAATCCCGCATTTCATTTTATACCCAAAGGCAGTCATCTCCAAGCAAACAATTAGCTCTCGAAAATTCTGTTTTCAGATTTAAACATTTTTCCTAAAGAGGCAACAGCCCATTTTAATCCAAATTGGTTGATTTTTGTTAAAAACTTATAACTGATCTTCTTTCCAATTTGAACAATGATCTTTTGCATTTCCTAAGTTTCATTGATGATTTTGATATCGATCTGATTGCACATTAAGATGAGATTGACGGACGAGGCTGACTCGCTATCTAGAACAGTTAAACTGCAAACCTTAATTACATTTGATTGATCAGAATCGCAAATAAGAAACTGGTGCATTCACATTCTCTGAAAAAATGCATTTCAGATTTATTTTCTTCTTCATCAACCTCATCCGATCAGTTCCGTTCTAAATTTCTTTTTGATATTTTAGCCTGGGAAAAGTCCTAAAAACAACTTTCGGGTTGACTAAACCCATTACGCTTCATTTTTTACTATCATCGTCTGACCACAAATGAGTCAATCTAACAAATCCTAAGCAGCTGTTAATAAAAACCTTATTTTTTCTTCGATGAAATAAGCCAGTTTCAATTCATCAGTGCTCCTCAACTATCATTTTCATCATGTGGTAAAAATAATAACAGCTATTTCAAGTATTAATTACAATTACAACTTGTTTCTTTTAATGTAAATGACACACACTGGCAGCAAGTCCTGCTCCTCTGTCAAGTAATTTTTGATTTTATTCTTGTAATTTTGACATTTTCTCATCCTCTTGTTCTCCTCATTATAAGAAACATTTCACGGGGATAACATATCTTCCTCATCACACGGTAAACACAAAAACCTGGAAACTGATCTAATGGAAAACATACAAGCCGAGCAGAATAATGCAAGTTATTATAAATCGTATAAAAAGCAGATATTTCACTGCTTCTGGTAAACGCTAAAGGTATATGTAAGATTAGAGCAAGAAAAGAATAACTTGCCGCATAGCAATATTTATAGTTCTTCATGGGCGATGTTACACTTTGATAGGAAAGGCCACTTTCTGCCTTGTTAAAACTTCTATTTATTAAATTTAAGAGTTATATAAAAAGGTTACTTCCTTTTGGTTGTGGTTGTAAAGTCATGTAAGCTTGTCAGCACTTTCTTTCAGTTTTTTCTGGCCAGGTTGGGAGTAAATTTATGACGAAAGTTAATAAAAACCTGCAATGATACAGCCTAATTCTTCTACAACGAATTTTTAAACTAGAAAAATCTCCAGAGACTTTTCTAGTTTGTTATAAAGCTTATTTAAGTTTTATTATTGTCTTTATTTAACCTGTAGTAATACAGCCTAATTCTTCTACAACGAATTTTTAAACTAGAAAAATCTCCAGAGACTTTTCTAGTTTGTTATAAAGCTTATTTAAGTTTTATTATTGTCTTTATTAATACTGTTTTGTAAGAAAGAAGGGAACAGAATATAAAAAGAAGGGTTTGATGAGGATTTTTGATTGCGCTAATGAGCCACAGAAGCTGCATCATCAAGGCTACGACATGAGAAATCCTGATTACGACATACGAACATTTCCTCCTCGTTAGGAAGAAATTGGAGACCCTTAAAAGCTTGTATTGAGCTACTTCTGTACATTTTCTAACGAACTAGCTCACACCAAAAAAGACAAAAAATGTTTAAGGGATGGAAATAAGAAAGTGCCTTTAATAAAATTTATAACAGTTGCATTGCATAACTTTGTACAGATTTTATGGGAATATTGAATTGTATGATTGAACTTTTCTATTTAACTTATATTTATCCACAAGTTAACACTTTTGAAATGCTGGATGCAATAAAATGGGATTTAGAAATGCTCTTTTGATTGTGTGGCAATTCATTTTTATTGCGTGGTTTTGTTGGTGATGGCTCATAATAAAAACACAGTTTAATTGACGGAGAGGAATTTTTATTTCAATTTACTTTAAATTTTGAATTTGGTGGGTTGGAAAGGTACTTTAATTTTCGAAACAAAAGCAAATGAAAGCATTGTGATTTTATCCATTTGTAAAAAACTTATTTTTTGACAAGTGGCTATTAGTGACGGTGGTCTGGATGAGAAAACATTTGAAATGTTTTCGGTCGTTGGTTTTATAGTTCTTCTGTTCTTCAGTAATGGAATAATAAGATTTTGAAATGATTTGATACGGCTTAAAATGAAAACGAAATTGTAGAAAGGAATAAAAACAGGATAAAATCAAGTTAATTTCCGGCGTGGTTGGTAATTGAAATAAATGCGAGGGAAAGGTTTATATTTTTATGAGTGGACTTTTGAAACTTGTCAAAACAGTAATTGGAAGGATACAGTGTGATTCTGATAAAATACTTGGCTAAAATAAAATAAGACGATTAAACAACTACCGATCTATAATAATGAGTTCCAAATCTGTTAAAATAAAAATTGATCAACGCGGAACACTTATATGCTAGTCCACTTCTTTAATAATTTAATAAGCGAGCGAAATCATTAAATCTGTAGTATAATTTCAAATTGCTTACGATTGAAATTAAAATAAACTATTTTAATTTTTTAGCACGCTTAATGGTCCGGGAATGGGTGAAATTTCGCTACGGTGTCTTTGACGAGAACGGTTTCGCTCGGGATGAAAAGTACCCACGTGAATTTATCGGTCCGAACGGAAAACTCATACCAACTGCTTGTCATCTTATTCGGTAAGATTCTTTTCCTTTCCTAAGCTGACAAAAAGATATCTTTACAATCAAAACATTATAATATCCTACAACTAATTAAAAGCATTAAACCTAAAAGATTTTCATTTTCTCAATTTTTATTTCAAGAACCTGCACCGACCCCGAACTTTGCGGCGAGGGCACCCAATCCGGAGAAAAAATATCAAATCATCATAATCATCATCATTATCATGTTAATAGCAAAGCTGAGAGCTCATACGGCTCATTTGAAAACTATCTCAAGGACACGTCAATGATGTCTTTACCCCTTCAGCATCATTCGGTAAGAAACAACTTTGCAAATTCAATTTCCATCAATCAAATTCAAGATCACTCCCAAAAACATTTTAAAATGAAGCTATCATACGGAAATATCATGGTTTTTCCTTGTAATCTTGATTTGTAACATGCAAACTGAAAACATTACTGTTGCAGGAAGAAAAACATGTTCGCCCTTTTTTATAATCCCGTAAATATTTTCTAAGCAAAAAGATATGGATGAAAATGTAGACGACGGTAATGATTTCATTTTGAAAGTTTTTTAAGAAATTCAAAAAGATTATTCGCAAGTATAGTGTTTCGTGGAAAGTTAAAATCCTTGGATAATCATATTTTTCTTTAGATTACGTTTTAAACGATCTTGATCATGAAACCGATGAAGGCTAAACTTCACCTGTTTTTAACGTTTTGTTTTTCTATAAAAGGCGAATGAATTCTGTGACGAGAGAACTCACATCCGAACAACGCCTACGAAACATAATTTTTTATGCGATGGGAAGAGTATTTGGGAGGTGATGAAACAACATGAAGACTTCAAAAACATGTAAGAGAACAAAATTAATAAACTTGTAAAAATGTTGCTTTTATATTAAATGATGAAGCTTAATCGTAATTTGCTTTTATGGAAATTTAATTTGAAATCTGTATGGGCCGGCATATAAAATATTTTTAAATTATCCTTTTTCGTTGCTTCCGTTTCACTTTTTTCTTTTTACTGACAAATTTTTGACAACGGTGAAAAATTACTCTGGCCTACAAACTCCTTTCTTGTTCTTCTCATTAGCTACTCTTTAAAATCCGAGCAATGATTTCATCACACTTTAAAATTCAAGTTTATTTACAAGATTTATTGCAATAGCTGTTAGTTTTGAGATGCCCGGAAAAACAACCTCTGCAATTTTTGCTTTTTATTGGCCCGTTTACCTACCCAAGCTTTAAAGATTGAACATCATGGTGGCTGTGTATTCGTACCAGTTTTTAAACTAGAGATGAAACCGAAGCAATAAATTTCTTTTGAAAGCGATAGAAACCAAGTTAAAAATTGGGCTTGGTCATCTCCTTTTGTTGCATACTGAGCTCTTTTCCTGTCATTCACCCAGCAACAAATTTCATTGTTAAAGCATCAACAAAGTTTTTTGTGGCGGTTGTGTTACAGAAGCCATGGTCCGCTTTTTTGCTTCTGAAGAAACAGATCTTCATCTAATTTATTTTCAGCAATAAATAAAAGTTAAATTGCTCTTACATTTGCCTCTTTTGAATAACAATGAAATATACTTTGTTTTCTAAATTAGGGAAGGGAGTTATCAGCAACAGGCAAGTGCACAACAATTAAGCAGTAGTATGGAATCAAGTACGGGCCCGAGTGCAACGTTGAGATCAATTGTTTCCGCGCCCCCACCTGTTTTCTCTTACGTAACAGCGAAATCCCACCGAATGGTCTTTTTATTGGATAGGAGCAGCTCAATGAACCAAAATGTAAGAAAATGAACGTTTTTTCTTTATCGATATGAAGAAAGTAATAAAACATTCGATTTTTTATCTTTAGAATCGCTGGTCAAATTTACGCCGTTCCCTGTACCGAATGTTCCATCTTTTACCAAGCGGGGTTGAACTCGGAGTTATTTCTTACACGAACACTTCAAGTGTCAGCTTGCCCCTGACCGTTACAACTTCACATAATCGGGATCCCCTTCACGGAAGAATTCCCGTGCGTCCATTGACAACGGAAACGGACGAAAGTTGTGTGTCCTGCGCTTTAAAAGCTGCTGTGAAGGTCAGAAATTACGTAACTTATGCAACTTTTAAAATTTTAACAGTTTCTCTTGTGAAATTTACGTGTAAATGCTTTTTGGCAGTTAATAAAGTCATCAAATGAGAATGGCGGACTCGCCACAATAATCCTTGTGAATGGCTCACCTACGAAGATCAATGGAAAGGAATGGGACAGAGTGATGAAAATTGTGGAAAATACACCATTACGAGTAGACATATTAACTTACGAGGACAACCTTTCAGAAAGCTTTGACAGAGCAACAACAAAGCAACTGATGGAGTTGGGGAGATACGGTGGGGTTTACAAAGTGCAAGACACAGGCAGCTCTGGGAATCACAATCTCGACCAGAATGAAATCCTCAGCAATATTTGTATTCAAATTATTGGCGAAAACTTGGGAACACCTTTGAATAAGGTTAGAAGCCAAGAAAAGTGATTTTTTATTATCAATGCAAAACATTTATGCATAATTTTACTTTAGGTTTTTGATGCTGTGCACTGGCCAGACTCGGAGTGGCAAGCAAGAGGGAAGTTCACTGTTGAAGAAAGCCTGGGCAGGAATACTTGGGTGACTGTGACCACCGAAGAGAACGGAGACGTTGATGGATTGCAGCTGGTGAGTCCTTCAGGGAAAGAGTTTGATTTGCCGTTGCATGCCGAAGGGATGATGTTTCTCAAGATTCCGGGTGCCGCTGAGGTAAAAACATATTTTCGTTAATGATTTACCTGTCACAACCACGGAGATACTTGAAGGAAAGGCTCTTAAAAATATTTTATATATTAGCTAGCAAAGCACTTCGCATAATTACTTTAGTCATAGCGCAATTGATGAGCAAAATTCTATTTTTAGCTTGAGCACAAGCTTTGTTATTTTTTATAAGGTAATAACTGTCAAGTAATAAATTTTGTTTTGTGCGAAAATTAAGTGGAAAAGCATTTTGAATATTGTTTTGTCTCGAAGAAGATTCTTTTATTATTCACTTTTGCCGTCTTGGTCCTGTGGAGAGACAATAAAACCACCCTTTTGAACAATTTGCAATAAAGAAAAGGATTCTAAAAACCCTTTAGAAAAAATAGATTTTTGAAGTGATTTATGTCAAATTGTTTTTAACGTGCCAAATTCCTCAGGTTTTGTAGGCATGGACAAAAGACATTAAAAAAGAGATTTGCAAACGCAATTAAGATTTAATTAAATCTAAAATGACGTTTTTTATTTTTCTCTTTGAAAAATATTGTTTATATCTTCACATGTTTCAGGCTGGAACTTGGTCATACAACGTAAAATTATATGAGCATCAAACCCCACGCCCGATCTCAATCGATGTTACCACAGAATCCCGAAAAACGGAATCCGTCTCCGTTAAATTCTGGAATCACGTTGTAAAGCAAGAAAGACAAGACATTGATTCATCCGCTACTATCAACCCTTTAAACTACGTCCAGGAAAACTCCGAAGCGGAAGTTGTATTGCTCTATGCCCAGGTTTTGCAAGGGGATATCCCCGTACTAAATGCAAATATAACGGCGACTATTACATTGCCAGGGTCACGAAGACATGGACCAAGAACTGTCACTGTTAGGCTTTTGGATACCGGAAGTGGAGGTAAAGTTTAATAAAAAAAATAATTTTATTACTCTTTTTTATTACTAATTTAATTGCTTAATTTTTATATTTTTATTAGATCCTGATATCACCTGGGGCGATGGGATCTACTCTGCTTATTTCACACAACTCGGGCCAAACCCTGGATTGTTCAGTGTCAGTCTTCAAATTGATGACAATGCAGGACAAGCGGTTGTACCTGTGCATACAAATATTACCCGAAAATCTTACGGTAATTACATAAAATGCAAAGAGAGACCGTACTATCTGTCCAACCCACAATTGCGTAATTAAATAAATTTTATTTTCGGTTAACAGATAAGCCAGTCTGCTGCGGCTCCAGCGTCCCCCACATCGCCACCGTTCCAACAGGTTCCTTTGTACGCAAAATCGCCGGGAATTCATTCTACATCGAGTCCGGTGTCCCCCTCGGAGACGATCCTTATCCCCCTGGCAGAGTAACCGACTTACTTGTCGAACGCGTTGTAGATTCCGCTTCAGAAATAAAATTAAGCTGGACGGCCCCAGGAGGAGACTACGACAAAGGAAAAGCTGCGCGTTACGAAATCCGCTGTTTTATTTCCAGAGACGCTCTAATGAACTCCAACTTTGAAACGCAAGGGATCCTCGTCCACAGTTCCCTAATCCCGGAACCGGAAGAATCCGGCGTTCGGCAAACCTGCACCGTTGCGGTGCCCTGGGCAAATGACTATTTTTACTACGGAATTGTGGCAATTGACGGTTCCCACAATCGAGGAAAAGTCTCAAACTTGGTTTCAGTCTTCATCAAAGAAACTTCCACCGCAAAAATCTCAAACGCTTGGGAAGACGACGCTCTAGTTTCCAACTTGACTTCCTCCCGGACAATCAACTCCAAAGGGCAAGGGGTATTTCAAGCAGGAGCCTCTTGGTTCCGTGGCCTGAGTGAGCTCGAGCTTTACCTCGTCCTTGGTGGCGCCGCGGTTCTTTTAATCTTAATCTCCGTTTTTATCCTCCTCCTCGCCTGTGTTAAACGCAAAAGAAAATCAACCGAAGCTCCTCCTTCCTACCACAACATCTACAACGGAAAAGGAAGCTCAACGGCTTCTTCAAAGGATGGCATTGGCTGCTGCTGGGAAAATGAAGGAAACATCGAAACAAAATCTAAAAACACATCTCAATCACATCAAAAGACATCCAATGCAAATTACATTAATGCTTCCTCATACATCCCCGCATCCGCTCTTTGCGCCCCCGTTCCAGTTCTCCAGCAACAAAACTACAACATGTACGGATCAGCTATGCAAACTCATGACTCCAGTTCAGTAGATTCAAAACCTTCAGAGGCAGGTGGCGGAAGTAATGAAACTATGCAAATAGCAGACAACCACGGACCTACTCCTTTCTACACTCCAAACTCTAGGGTGTCCCACTCTGGAATGAACGTCCCTTTGGATCCGATGTCGACGGGGATGATACTTAATTATAATCACAACAATTTAAACAGGGATAGTCATAGTAATTATCTAACGAAAAGTGCAGAGTTTCAAGAAGATGATGAAGGGGGTTTTGCCGTGCAGAGAAGAGAAGTGCACAGGACTGTGCCGATGCCCACGGCCAGTGACTACGACAGTCCTTCCGTTATGAACGGGAGCACGTACGGGGGCTCCGTTGTTTCGTTGCCAAATAGTAGTAAAAAAAGGACGAGGCATATCTCATTTGTTTAGGTTTTAAAAAAACTAGATTCGTTGAGAGTATAATTTATTTTTTAGCAACTGCCATTAATTTAAAAAAACAGAGCTGTGATATATTTTTTATTAATTTAAGATGAAATATTTTAAAATAAAGTGTATTCCACAACGGAGTGGAATTCACCTTCACCAGAATTAAATCGGATTGTAAATTGTGTTATTTTTTGCATTAATTTCATACTGAACTGGTCCAAATTTTTATTCTCTTACATTGCATTCCTCAAGTCAAGAGTTTTACTCTAGGGTTGCTGCCAACGTTGCAGTTTTTATAACAGGTAAGAAAAACCATGAGCTTTCCTTACTTGTTGAGAGCATTGTTGTTGCATTTGCTGGTTTGGCTGGTGCAGTGCGTTTTTCTACTCTTGAGCATTCACTATCAGAAATTCCAATGCAGTTGTAATGTGTGCGAGAGGAGAGCTGTCAGTAAAATTCATTCAGAACTGTGATAGAAAAAAGAAGGGAGAGGATACATACAAGTGAATAGGACTCTGCTCTTTTGGCATTGCATTGTCAGTTGCAAGTTGACTGTTGGGAGAGAAAGGTGTGTGCTCTGGACTGCTCTGTGCAAGTTTTAATGTGCGTTTTGTAGTTTACTTGGAAAAAAGGATACGAACTGCTTTTACATTGTATTGGTTAAATCCGATAAAAATTATTGAAAATTATGCAATTAAAGTGTTAATCAGATTTAAAGAAATTATCTTTGGAAATACGATAAAAATACACAACTTAAGTTCAATTTAGAGAATTTTCAGTTTTGTGGATCATTTTTTAGTGTGTAAAATATTTAAAACAGTATTCAAATTAAGTTGAATTGTTTTAACAAAAAATGTGCATAATTGTTTTGAAAATGTAAGCTTGTGTTAATTACCACTGTAAATTTTATTTTAAAATTTGGAAGCAAATTTAGTAGATCTATTTAAAAGGCTTAAAAGCATTTGGGAATAAAATACCGATTCAGCGCGAGAATCTGTGCTTAGTGATGTAATTTTGTGTTTATTTGGGAAATTTAATTTCAAAATGATCAACTGTGGCGATTATTATGCAATTTGAGCTACGTTGACGAGAGTGAAAGTGAGTAAGGTAGGGAAGATCAGTGATGTTTGTGCATAGTTTTTACCAGTGCTTGTAAATTTATTGACAAGGTAGAAATGTGAAGGTCTTACATTGATATTTCTTGGATTTTCTAGTTTTGAAATTAAAATTAAAATGAAATTTAGCAATTACGCATAATTATTGAAAAATAGAGCGCAGGTGTTAATTAGCTGCTGTTAAAAGTTATATTTGGACATTTGGTAAATACATGTCTAGGTTTATATCAACCTTTATGTACAATGTGCAAAATTTTAATAAAAAACGATGTTTTGTGTTCAGTGATGTGAATATTTGATGATCTGAAAAATTTAATTTCAAAATTCAAAGCGGTTTTTGATGACGGTGAATAGTTTAAACCGGTGCTTGTGAATTTTTCGGTAAGGAGAAAATGCTAAAAGCTACGATTAATGTGTAAAAACCTTCTTTGGCAAATAAAAGCGGCTTCAAATTAAAGGAAAGTTGAATAAATTCGGAGATAAATATTTTGACACTTTTCAGCTTTTAATTTTTCATCTCTGAAATCCTTTTTTGTGCTTCAGCTTAAAATTAAATAGTGAGATGCGTGCAAACGAAATAATATCTTGCAAAATTGCTACATAAAATAGTGCTTTTGTGTAGCCGGTAGATTTTGGGTGAAAAGTGTCAAAATGAATGTGTTATATATTCTGTGTTTTATACTGGGCTTAGCCCAGCTTCACAATGTCTCGGCGATGGGCTCATTTGTGAGAAAAAGTGGTAACGGTTTTGAACGTTTGGTGGTGTCAATCGATGAGCTTTTGGCTTTGCCATCGCCACCCCCGTCAACTCAACAATCAGTGCCAACAGTGTCTCCAACAGTATCTTCATCCGGCTCTTCTACTGTGCCGACAGGATTAAAAGGAGCCACCCAAGAGTGTCAAAAAGTGTTGGAACAATTGAAGGTAAATATTTCCCTTCTTTTCTGCTTGTTTCGAAAGTTTAATCTGAGAGGAATGCTTTGTAATTTTTAAGTGTACCGCAGTGAATAAAACGAAGTTTCATCAACAGAAGCTCATCTTTTTAATGTTCTTTCACAGTTGTTGTTTATTGTAACCTAGAAAATCTGGATTAGTCACTTGCAGTGTTGCATAAAATTCACTCATCGTTCTTCCTTACAAGATCTGTATAAAAAACTGCATCTGAAGTTCAAAAGTATCTGTTCGCTGTACAAAGTGAAAACTCGAGCAAATTTTTTATTTGTTAAATTAAGACCTGTTTTTGTGCAGTGACCTTGATTGTCGAAAATCCCGTCAGCGGTAAATTACTGATGAAATGATTCAATTTTTTGTCCTTGTTTTAAAAAGTTTTAAAAAAGAAGTCGTCCTGGTCCATTTAAATTTTTGCAGTTATCTAGATAAAGTTCGAAATGCGAGTATTATCAATTTTGATTTGATCTTGAATCTCGAGCAACAATAAAGAGTGATAAGAAATCTTTGCAATATTGAGACAGGTTTGTCATTAGTCAAGTTAAAAAGGTTTTGAAATTGTTTAGATGAGCTGTCTATATTCTGGGTTGTTTACACAATTTTGCAACAATTTTTTTGCAGTTCTACGCTTTTTTCTACAGGAACAGTAAACAAGTAATTTTTACTCTTTCTGGGAAGAAAAATTGCATTGTTTCAAGAATGAAACATGCATTAATTACACTTTAATTACGTAAGGGGTAGAAACGGTTGCATGCAAAATTGACTAAAGAAAGAACGGGTATGTTAAAATAGATAAATTAGAAGTTGAGGATCGTGAAGATCCGGCTGGTTTCAAGACTGCTCCGTTTCTTTTTGTTTACATGTGTAACCTGTTGAATTAAAAGCTGAAGACGAATTTCGTAGAATTCCCATTGGTAAGAAATCTATTATTGATCAGGGAAAATTGAGATGCTGAGGGGAATGCAATTACTTATTTCATACGTATTAAAAAAGACTATTCTGCTTTTCCGGTCTATTTAAAAGAAAGGATTTATCAAACCAAGAAAAGTGACATTAAAATAAGAAAAATGTATCAAATGTCTAATTAAAACGTATCTTGAAAATTGAAATTAATGATTCCTTGTAATTTGAAAAGATGTAATTGTAGGAAATTGTAAGTATTGGTTATTTCACACACTGTAACAAGGACGAGGGCTGGTGGTGTAAAAGGAAGCACATTAGACATGTATTCTAAAAGTTCGGGTTCGAGTCCCGTCCAGACTAATACTTTTTTGTGAAGGTGTGTGAGGGCCGCTTACAATTCCGAACAGTATACTTAATATTATACTATAATTATAATTACAAAAAACTCAAGAATTGAGCAAACCTAAATCTGTTTTATTGTTTATTCCTAGGATTGCATTTTTCCGAAAAAAAAAGTGAATTTTAAGTGAATTGGTTGGTTGAGCACCCAAGCAATGCAATTTTTTGCAGTTTTCTAGTTCAGAAATCACAAAACAGAAGCATTCTCTCATGGTTCTGATGATTACGAGTAATTAGTTCTGTTTTATGAAAAACGATTTGTTAACACTTTTCTATCTTTGTTTTTTATCTTCACGCTGCTCTAAGCATTCACTGATTTTTTAAATTAAATTAATCTAAAGATTTCAGAGAAATATCTTCAAAGGAAAGGTAAAACAAATCTTGCAAAAATAAATATTTCTCCACTCCCAAGTTTTGCTTGGTCGAGTGCCCAGAAAAGAGCTTTTGCACTGTGACGATCACTGAGCATGTAATACCAAAATATTTGTTGGTTTCCAATTTCATTCAGTTTTTTATTTCCCGAAATTACAAAAACTGTATTTCTGTCAGTAATCAGAATTTCCACAAAAAAATCAGCACAAAATCATAAATTAGTTTTGTTTTCAGCACGCAATTTTCACCGCTCATTAATCAACGCAGTTCACCTTTTTCAAGTAATTAAGCAAGCTCACAACTGTGTCAGTTGAAGAAATAAATCTGCCATTGCACTAGATTTTTAGATAAGTCCATTGTCCCCGTAAAACAATAGGGTTAGGTGAGCTTCTCCCTCCACTTCGTTTTCAAAGAAATTATCGCACACATTTAATATTTATACTGATTAAATTTGCAAAACAGGAGGAGGAAATGCAATGGGAAGGAAGTGAATGACTTTGTATAAAAAGGAAATTACTGTTCTTCTGCTACTTTTGCGAACTCTCACATCAGTTAAAAACCACACTTGTTTATGCTTATGTAATTGACAAGAATATTAAACCAGAAGGAATGACGTGGTTTTGTTTTTCACATTGCGCAATCTTTATCATCAGCATAAACAG
>JAANSO010001139.1:0-19191 GCA_036507315.1 Lepidocyrtus fimetarius | reverse complement strand
GAGGATGTGGTATGTATTTGTATAAAATATTATTGAAATGATGTAAGCATTTATCTTAAAAGGATTAAACTTTTATGGTAAGTCTGCGCAAGGGTTTTGTAATTGGCAAAATTTTGTTCAAGTAGCTCAATTCCATTACCACTTACCAACTTGTACATTTTAACCTTCTACGAATTATTTTAACATTATGCGATCTAGCTCATAAAATAAAATAATATCCAACCAGAACCAATTCCGAAAAGCAAAAAATGGGATACTTTTTTGCAAGCAAACAAGTTAACTTTAGTTGTTGGAGAGAGTATCAACTCTTATCATTTTTGCTTCCACGTATTGTATATTGTATATTGTATACAATATACATCTCACAGTCACACGGAAATCATTGTAGTTTACTTTGTAATTGTTATGAGATGACGGAAAGGATGCCTTTGATCACATTCAAGCCTCTCTTTTGTTAGTCAGTTGAGAGACTTCCTTTTGAACGAGGACCTGATTGCCTGATTCACTCAACATTACTTATTAGCTTTATGTAAAAAATAAAGGGTAATTAGATATTCTGATTTTGAGATGTTAATGAGATGAAAATGACGTTGGTAATGTATTATGTACATCATAATGTAGATCTCTTACCTTTAAAAGCGACAAGGTTTTTTCTTTTATTGCAAAATGAAATTGAATGATTTATAATAAATATATAACAAATAAATCGTTTATGACTGGTTCGAATGCTGTTTGAAAATAAATCAATTGTGAGAGATACGTAACAAAAAGTAAATTTGTTTTAAATGAATCTTCTACTTCACTTACTATTCTCTATCTTCAAATAGTAGTACAAGGCTGAGTCCGCCTACGTTTCACCTTTATGTAATGTAATGGTGATGCCTTCCAAATACATGTGTAGCTGGCAAAAAAGAGTTTTCCACAATATGTAATCAAATAGAGTGAAATTCTCCTGCAAAATAGGCCTTTGATGTGACAACTTTGTAAATAACGTAATGTTTTTTTACCTTGAAAAAAAATAACTCTATTGAATTGAAATCCAAATTAAAAATCTTTACTTTTCCATTTAGCGCTGAATTGGAACTACGAGGAAACATTTTTATCACAAATAAATAATGACCCTCAAACATTTTTCAATTTATTTCTTCAATATCAAAATTTTTAGCACTAAAAGGACGTACAATTATATTCACGTGTTGGTTGGATGGTGGTATTAGTTTTTGAACTTCGCTTTTATTGCGGAAATGTGACCTTGTCCCTTTTTTAAATTCTTTTGAAAATACATAAATGACATGTGTGTATGATGTCGAAGAAAAGACCAGGGTCCGGTCTCTACAGTCCGTGCTGGCTCCTTATTCTAAAGATGATTATTGTTATTACCTTTTTCATGTGGCTTTACGATAATGTGCACATCATACATCGATGGCTTCCCGTATTTTTCGATTTTTTCACCTTTTCACCCATTTTACATTCTTGTCCCATTTTACACAATACTTCTCTCACGTCAGCGCAAAACCGGCCCTGAAAAGCTACGTTTCGTGAAAACTACACTAAATTAAGTACTGGAAAGGATCAATACTAACTGCAGACATAAACAGCCCCGGCGTTGCTCTTTTGGTAGGTAAAGTTGCTAGATAAAAGACTGAAGAAGCTGGCTTCTTCATCTCCAGGGAAGGATCCATGAACCAACTTTGTTCTTCGTGTTCTGTTCGGTATTTGAAGTCAAACTTAACAAAAATTCAAAAAAAATATAAAGAGAAGGGCGGGTACAATATGGCTCTCATATGAGAGGTGGCCATAAATGAGAATTATGATTGTTGAAAATGGTATAGAGCACATTTTCTTTTGCCTTCCATTCTATAAACCAGCTAAAATTCCTAATCTTATTTTCCCCACCTTAAAAGGAGAAACAGAAGTGATGCAGGAAAGAGTAAGGAAGGAACACATCATAAAATGAGATCTTTTACTTTCCATTCCCCACTGGTTGAAATGCGATGCCATCCTCGAAAGCTAGCGGTTGTAGTAATGGTTGGTAGGCATTCATTGTTGTTCATTCCAAGTTTTCAAGGGAAAACTGAGAGAAATGCGTTTTCACCGCTGTTGCTGCTGCTGTTGGAAAGCTTTTCTTGGTTTGCCTTTGCTATTTCTTTCCTTGATAAGACCTTACCTGGTGGGAAACAAAGCGGCACTCAGCATCATCATCACCTTTTTGTAAACGAGTCGTCTATAGAGCAAAAGGGTACTTGCCAACTTTATTGATTTTGCTTACCTTCTTGATACCCTTTTTACCTCTTGCAAGTTGCAACTGCTGAAAGCTCAGAAATATTGTTGAAAAGCTGAAAGCAAAGGTAAAAGAAAAGTCATTTCGCTAAATGAACTTCCTTCCAAATATCATTAAGCTTATATTACCTACATATTTATAAGAAAAGGAAAGTTGATGGCAAGATGATGATGCGATTTTGCTCCTTTTACAATATGAAAAGGAAAGTTGATGGCAAGATGATGATGCGATTTTGCTCCTTTTACAACAACGTAGCGTTTTGCACATTATTTCACGTATTTCCTTTTACAGAATATGCACAACACATTTGTCGTTGGAAGGTAATTTAAAAAGATTATTATTTTAAGTAAAAGCTGAGCGAATGGAATAGAAAAAATTGCAAATAATGTTAAAAATGCAAGGGGAAATGCGTGATCAAGTCAAACGTGTGTGATTATCATGGAAATGGTTTTCATATTTTGACGTAGTGTTGTTGATAGGTTTATGGGAAATAAGTGAAAAGGAGAACATCTTTTCATTTCTTTTCATTTTTGTTCTCTGATAATTTGATCATATTGAGAGTTGAAAAAGTTGTAGAAGAGATCAAAATTACATCACAATAATTTGGATTAGGTAGCTGGCAAAATATAAATCACGACGTAATCAGAATCTCCGCTTTTTCTTTCAATGAGAATTTAATGGATTTTGATGTTTGGCGCTGCAAATAGGATCGTAGAAAGAAATGACTTCTTCAGAAAATGGAGCTTTAAGAAAAGAAAAAAACAAGGAGATAGAAATTCAGACGGAAAAAGTCGTGATTCCCGTTCTCTATGACATTCTTAGAAATAAAAGCTAGTCATATTCCAACAAGGAATGAGTGTCTCTTGGAAGGTCCTCTTTTTTAGTTCTTAATAACTCTGCAAACAAAAATATGCGATTCTCATGCCCACTCACTGTTTTTGGGAGAGTTTTTCATCGAATTTTATTTTCCCAGGCAGGGCAGTTTTAAAATATCTATTCAAAGTCGAGTGCAGGATAAACACGGAATAAAAAAGATTTCCATATAAACTATTGATTAGAAATTGAATGTGGCTTGTAAAAAAGAAATAATTTTTTGAAGTCTATATTACAGAATCATATCCAAATGATAGTAAATTTACCAGGTACTTGCATTATTTTCGGTGGATAAAAACAATTTCCGGGTTATTTCCACTTTGATTCCTTTTGAAAACACTTTTAAAGCATTTGTCGCAGGAATAATGCAAAGATAATATGAACCAATGCTCACAAGATAAAATTTTCTTTTAATAAAATGTGACGGGTAGTCAAGCGTAATAAACCATACCCACTAATAATAATAACCGCTGTGTACACTTTCCGTTACTTCTTTTCACGTCATACATTCTTTTAAAAACTCTTCTAGTATTTCACCTAAACTATAAAAACTGGAGGGTTTCTTCCACAGGTGAAATATTTTCATGTTGCTTACAACTTTCATAGTAAATTTCAATGCTACTTGCTACTACATGTAAACTCCCTATACTGTGGAGGGGCACAATAGGCACTTTTCTCGTCTTTCTCTCTCTTTTTATTGTAAAGAGCTCTTCCAACAGGAATTAATTTGCATAGAATGAAAGTTTTTAGCAGTGAAGCGTGTGCATCATTTTCCAAATTCAAACGACTATATGACATAAGTGAATCTATATATTTGTGTATATAAAATTTCAAAATCCACTTTTTTCATCTCTTTATCGCTTTCCCTCTTTAATTCTACTTCGAGTACAAAAAGGCGTATAGTTTTATACATTTTTCTGATATGATGGGATACACTACTGCAGGCAATATATGACACTGCGTTATTATATTGTCATTTCAATTTTATTTCATTCCACTTTCTTTCCTTTCTCCGCTATCTTCCATTTTCCCTTCAAAACCATATTTTTCCTTTATTCTTTGTACTTTTCTTATTTTATACTTACGCTATAGCGTTACGAACGGTAGAGCAAGTAGTCTATTCTACTAGCACGGTTATTACAATTCCCCTCAAACCTTTTTCTCTTTCCCATTCCATTCTTTTTATCCAATCTCTCGCTTTTATTCTTATTTTTCTGGAATTTTCACATAGGTATTGAAATAGAGATATGTAGATAGAGCTTCTGATATGATGATATTCGAAAGAGACGACAGATTTATTTTCATTTATGAACAATTTTTAATAATGAGTTCCCCTACTGCAGAGTAGCTAGACTACAGAGAATCCTTTCGTATTTAAATTTCGTTTGTTGAAAACCCCTTTTAATTTGCAAAGTCGTTTTTGTAGATTTTTGACCTTCATGATCTTGCAGTTTCATATACGTTTATATGCAGAATTGAGACCTGGAATTTAACTGAAAGAAAAAAGTTAAAGGATAGATAATAGAATGCTATTTTGCATTTTTTACTTTAACCTTCTCGTGTCATCATTCTTTTAAATAGTATTTTCACGGTTTTATGAATAATTCCTGTTAACGTTTGATCAGGAAACTTTGAATTGACTGCATGGAATTTAAAATAGTTCAAAGAAATGATGAATTGAGGCTATATGAATATACAGTCTCTTTGCAATTGCCCTTGAATATCTTCAGCTCCACTTTGACATGGTCAAAGGGAAAGCATTGAAGCAGGAAAAGTGTAGGATTTTATTGGAACGGTATAATATACATGGAATAACAGGTGTTTGCTCTCATGTGAAGCTTAAAGTCGTAGAGATTAATTTTGTGCTAAGATAAAATTTCAAAGATAGATGAGATTTTCATTGAAAAAATTAAGTTATAGGAATCTGTCTTTGCCTATGTATATAGACTATTATGCAAAAACAGGTAGGTGTAGGTTAATTTTAAAAGTCAGTTTAAAAGGATTGCCGTTAAATAGAAGAAGAGAAAAATAGTTCCCGGTGGGATTGGAAAGTGAATTTAGAAAGTAGCGTGGGATGTTATAGAAAGAAGAAAGTGACTTAAAAAGACTTGAATAGTCTGATAGGTAAAATAGTATAAAAAGTCGTTACGGTTCAGCTACTAGTATGTGCTGCTCTTGGCTTTAATGCAACGCAATAATGCCATTTGAGGATGCCTTTGGGATCCACTGAAAAGTGAATATGGCTGTTGGTGTTTTGGTTTTTTACCCGTCGCGTGTATTGAAAAGGCACAGGAATCACAAGAAAGTGTAAATGATCTAATATTATGTAATTTTAATGAACCCATTTAACTCGCCATTCAAATTCCCATTTACAGCGAGCAAAAGTTGCACTGCATGAGGGAGGTACTTGAGTAGGTATTGAAAAAGAAACAGGAAGCCCTTTAAAGTTACTAAGAAAACCCATTGTGTAAATTTTGCTCTAATTTACCTTTCCTTTTTAATTAACTCGTTTATTTTTACTCGAGCTATAAAATAGATGGACTCAGCTTGTGCATGTTTCCTTTGTAGTAGACTTTTTTTTACTAACTCAATTTATACATTTTAAACTTTTTTCTCCTTTATACATTTCCTAAATGAGTCAATCTTTTCTATGAATTCAACTCATATTAGGGAAGTTAGTTAAATTAAATAAACGTATACATATGAAAACTAGTACAAAGTATTCGGTTTGTTAGTGAAAACACCAAACAGGGATTTTCAACGGGCTCAATATTCATTCCAAAAAAGAAGTTTGAAGTTCAAAAGAGAGTTGTATCTACACTAAAATAATGAAATTATTATATTACATCAAAATTACAGCTAGTAACTTTCATGCAAGCACAAAGTACTAACGAAGTAGCTAGCTGAAACAATAGAACAAAATATTATCTCTTCCACACTTCTTCTTCACTTTCTTTTAAACTCTTTCATAAATAAAATGCTATAGTGAAATCAACTTCTATTTTAGAAAATATTTTCTGTCTTTTGGTCCACTTGCAACCTTACTGTTTACATGTGTGTTTTCTAGCAAAAGATGAACGTTTTGAAGCAAGAAGCTAAATGCTCAGAAGGTATAAATAAACTTAGGTTACTACATAATAGAAAGTTATTAAGGCAGACAGCCACTTTATAGTCTGTATAAGTAGTCCTCAGAAAGACTTTTACTAACTAACTTACACTTACTCGCTTTTTCTTTAGGATAAAGTCCTTCAAAGGAACAGAGATTCAGAAGCTACCTTTCCTTCGTTCCCTATGTAAAAAATATTTTGTCTTTAAAGTTTTATTCAAGGGAAGACTTTTTACAGGAATTAGTTTTCCACTGATGCAGTATTGCTACTTCTTTCTTCCTTCAATAGAGAGAAAATTCCACTCTGCTCCAGCCTTTACAAGTAACGAGCCTCTAAGGGTTTCAAACAAGTCATGTTTAGACCTCCTTTTTTATTTTAACCAGGCGGAAACTGTAAAAAGGATTCATTCTATTTATAAAATTAGAAGGAAGACTGAAAAGAAGCAAGTTTTTAGTCGAAATCTTAACAAAGTTGTAGTTCGTACATGCAAAATATTATTGCTTGTGGCAATTATGATACGAGAATGGCTACAATTTTAAGATTTAGAACAATAGGAACAAAAATAAAATGAAATATGGGCTTATGTACGTTTTATTAGAGAAACCCTCATTTTGGGTGTCTTCTTCGTAGAATCTAACATTTTATTGGGCTCTCTTTCTTCATCCAGGCTTTTGCTCAAATTTTAATCTAAACAAGTAAATCTTTTTAGGTACAAACATAACGCGAGAGCGAACATGCTAAAGAATATGTGAGAAGGAATCTGCTGGAAACTGAGAAGAAAACACTTTATCTGCAGTTTACTCTTTTTAGGATATAAAAAGCAATGCTGCTAGTAAGATATGGAAAATAGCTAAAATGAGGAGATTGTGGGATCCACTACAACTCCACTGGCTCGCTTTGGCTCTCTAGAGTCTGTAATTAAAGAAGGATTATTTGCATTAGGAATTTCTCTCATGAAGGTTATTCTCTAGGATAATATGATATGATTTCATATTAAGTCATTAAGGACACCACACCACCAGCAGCACCATGGCCAGGGAGAGAGAAGAACGCCATTGAGAATAGAAAATGGCAAATTTTGGAATGTTTTATTATTTCATATTTAGTTGGTGTGTATGTGCAAGCCGTGGGCAAAGCTAAATTAGAGATATAGGGGAAATAATATAACGAATGATTACTAAAATATCGTGGAAAACTGCCTTAGGAATTTTCATGAATATATTGTGTGCTGTAGGAACTTTGATAGAAATGTTTTAATTCATATCTCAATTTTCAACTTTCTTTTAAATTTCTTTATCGTTGAAGACGCCATTATCATTACAGTATAGTAACATCATGTTTAACACATTTATCTTTTAAAACACGTCATGTCCGACATTTCTTACAATAACCTTTGAAATACGAACCTAAGCATTCAGACAAAGTTATCAGCTGAACTTATCAGACAGAAAAAGAGAATAAAAACTTTGCTTTTAAAATTGCAATAAAATTATAATGATTTGGAGGTAAGTAAAATAGGTTCCCATTTTGTAATACATTTTCCTGGTAGGACCAGCATCCCCATCATCAGCCTATCCACTCATTCGTGTAAGAAGAAGAAAGAAAGGAAATCTGAAGCAATAAATCAACAAGTTTTTCCTGTGGTTTATATCCTTCTCCACTTTCATTGTTCATCTCTCTCCTTTCTTCTTATAATAAAGATTTCCCTTTCCTTATTCTTCTTTTTTCTGCAAGACACGAAATATCCCCGCAAGGTGATGCGATGAAACAGTGGTGGAGATGGTGATGATGGATAGTATATATATAGAGTGAAAGTCATTTCACACAGTAAAATCATATATGTAGTCACTTAGGCAAAAGTAATAAAGCTGAGAAGCTAAACTTGTGAGTGAGTGGGCAAAAGTATTAAAGAAAATCAGAGCTCTGCTGACGGATTGTATTGCATCACATCATTCTCATCGTCAAAGACGTTAGTAATACCGTGCTCGACTGCAACTCCTCGCTACCTATTTTTATATCCAGTTGAATGAAAAAAGTTTGAAGAGGTTTGAGAATTTCATGTGTGCTTGAAACCTGTGAAGAGATTTTAGTTCTTACATATTCCCCATCTTTTGCTTCAGGGATGAAGAAAGATGGAAGATGTACAGAAACCTAGAGAAAGAATCAACCGTCATCTCTCATCAAAGAAAAAATTGAGTATTGTTGTTAAGTATGTAGTAGTTTCAAGGCTTCTCTCATGTGCATACCCCAGCCTTTCTCTCATTTTCTCATTTTTTCGTTTAAGCTTTGGCTCTAGGCTACCTTTCTTAACAATAAATACGGCTGTAACCATATACATAATACAGTTATTATAGCTTGGAAACGTGAGTATGAGGGTGTCTGTTAGGCGAATTTATCATTTTAATGTTCCTTTTCGTGAAAAGTCCTCCTCTGGTTTATTTATAAGATGGGGAGTGAATTGTGCGGAGCCGATTGAAGTAGGTACATAATATGAATTTTCATAAAAGTACATTTTGCTACCTGTAGCAAGGTCAAAAGGGAAAGTAAGCCACTGATTTGCCAAAAACATTTATGAAGATTTAATCCCTCCCTGCCATAAACTCATACCACGAGATAATTTGGAAAGATAAAATGAAAATAAATGGAGAAAATTTCTAACCCTTTCTCTAATAATTTTATCTAAGCTAGAGCAACATTATTTTATATTTGATGGGAAGATCGTTAATAAAAATCGATGAGAGTAAGCTTTTTACTTTCCGTTATCTAGAAAAAAGAGAGTGAAAATGAATGGATTTATTTGCTATTACACACTTTCATACCACAAGTCCCCAATTCAGGGGAAGATGAGAATGAATTTCAAGACATTGCTTGCGTTGGTCTAGATAATAGTCTTTTTACCATCTTGCCCCTATTCGATACCCATATAAAACACTTAAACCCAAAAGGTGGTAGGATAAGCAGATCTTGCACATTTTCTTTATAGAATTTACATGAAGTGAAAGAGCATGGTAAAATGAAGTCAGAAGAGAGGTGAAGTCTATTAAAATAGGAACATATTGTCCCTTGTTGGTTTCTTTCTATCCTATGACTGCACGAGGTTAACAAAATTTATGGGAAGCAAAAAGAAAAATGGGAAATGAATGGATTGGTTTAGATGATAGTTTGGCTAGTGCCGAACATGTACTTTCTCCCAATTTCTCTCATTCTCTGTCCGAATGAGCAAGTGAGGATGAAGGAGTCCCATGGGTGCTTATCTACTTTTCCACTCATACATGGGCACATCATTGTATTGAAATTGGATATCATATTATGTTGCCAGTGCAGAGAAGTGTAAGTAAGGCTGCAAAAGCAACAATTTACTTTGCTTTTCTGCATGCCCATCAGATTATTACTTAAGTGGGGTCTAGTTTTCTGATGGCCCTTGTTGCTAAATTAAATGGGAAAATGGGGAAGAGTATTATTGATGATGATGTTTTGGAAAGTAATAGGAATTTTTGTGGTTTGTTCTCAAAATCATGATTAGCAGCAGCAGCGGTTCCACATAAACAAAGACTGGGAAGCAGATGATATTCAAAGACCTGTTTCATATTATAAAAGGATTTAGCATGTTTACTGGGCGCTTGAAAATTTTATTCTATACTTGACAGACAAAATCCGTATCTAGAACGCACATACAATTTGATTATATGTTTAAAATGCAGAAAACAGATTTTTATATTAGTACTACGATTAGTAGGAAATGAGATGGGTTTGACCTGTAATTAAATTGTTTTTGCTGCTGAATCGTGGAAGAATTTGTAATTGATGTGGGAAATTGCATGGTTCAAGGTCAGGAGCAGCGTGAAACTGATGTATAAACTATTTTTTAGCAACGAGTTCAGAATACAAAGCGTATCTGAAAAAAGCGGTTCACATAATTTTGAATATATTGGAAACAACAAAGGAAAGAACAAAGGTAGGAATAAATATCGCCAGGAGTCTTAAATGTAAGGCCGCCGTCATTCTAATAAGAGCAAAGATATTAATTTTGCCCCCAAAAATAGACTTTTGTTTTTAATATAAAAAGGAAGGAATTTCTCAAATAATGATAGGAAAGAGAAACTTGAACCGAAGAGAAGTGCGTGGGTAGCAAAGAAGCAAGCAATGTACTGAGGAGTTTGTGGTGAAAGAGACTACGTGTGCGGGGTAAAGTTGGGTTACCTTTTTTGTCAATTTCCCTGAAATATGATGTGGATGACTGGTGCAGCGAATTTCACTTTCATTAAGATATCATATATGAAATGGAAATGAACGGACAAAACTGGTGGTAATGACAAATGCTGGAAATTAACAGAGTTTTAATGAGTGTTTAAAAGTATGGACAATTTCCGCACATGAATGACTGAAAGATTGAAGTTTAACTTGTGCAGGCTTTTGGTTCGGGCTAAAAATATACTAAAATCAATAAAAAACATCAAATATTTAATAAATAAAATCTGACTGAGAACTAGTTTACATATGAAAATCCATATTTATGTTCCCTTAAACTTCCCTATCAAAAATCTCTGTTCTAATGAATATTTTTGTGCGGTTGTTGTGGTCATCCTTTAACTGCAAATTACGTGCTTGCGCCATTCCTCCCTCTCTCCAAACTCCCCGGTTCTTCTTTCTACATTTATTTACTGGTTAATATAGAGCAGCGGCAAAAAGCGAGCTCTCATGCATAGCAAATTGAATCAAGTGTAAAATCAAAAGCTTAAAGAATACTACAAAAAAGTAAGTAACAGCATCCATAACAGGTTCAGCCCTACACACATGTCATTACCATTTGTTTAACCACCCTTAAAATATCAAACAACTTCCCACACATTCACTCACTTCCTTTCTACAATCAACAAAATTATCATCACTATCATCATCTACCGTCAGCAAACTGGAGAAAACCCACAGAGGCAACTACAGTCAGAATGGACCTGGTCATTTTCCCAATTTTCTTTTTAAAGCATGTTTTCACCGTTATTTTTTCGATTGACCATACATTTTCCATCCCATTGTCTGATGTTTTAGTTCAGTAGAGTTTTGTTGTTTTAGAATAAAAAGAACTTTTTTGGCTGACCAAAAATAGCCTTTTCTCTACTTTCCTTTATGCTATTTACAGATTGCCTATATTATTGTATGGCTTTCACTTTAATAAAGGAAAGAAGCTTTTTGAGAGGAGGGAAAGCGAAGAAGGAAAATGGAAATTATTCAAGCACAAATGAAATTGGAATTCGGAAAGAGAAAAAAGAGGTAGTGATGTTATGCATTGTTTGTTATTTGGATAGGAGTCGTGAAATAAAAGAGAGACAGAAGATCGGATGTTGAAAGGAAAGTTCTCTTTTCCACTTACTTTCTCATCAGTAAAGTATGCTTCCTTCCTGGAGTTGATTGGATTCTGTACTTTCCAGGGAAAAAATGGCAATGCGATGATGATGTTGATCATGATAATGATTATATTCTTCTGATGCTATGATGATGATAAGAATAGTAATGATGATATTTGACGATGACGATGTTGAGATGATGAGAAATGAAACAGGGCAATCGCTGTCATCATCATCATTATTGGTACTTTACAATGAAAGAACATTTTCCTCTTCTTCTTTCATTTTATATTTATTTACATGTTATTTGCAAGGTTCTACTTGGAATCGCTGATGGTAAAAGGGGGGGTACTCTTATCTACGTTACATGCACTGATGTGAAATTCTCTGCTTTTAAATTTCCAATTGATTTTTATTTTCAGCAAACTATTTTTTATGCAAGCATAAAAGGCAAATAACAAATTAAGCACATTTGGCAATTTCCATGATGAGGTTGGTCATCATTCAATTTAATAATCTTTTTTTACTTTCTCTCTTTCGAATCATTATTTCGTCCGTCCTCGCTCATATTCTCTGAAATAGATACCAATTTGGTATCTGTGTGTTTAATATTTTCCTTTGAACATTTTTACTTACTTTGAAAGAATTCACCATTGAGTAAAAAGCGTATTCTTTTATTTCTCTAGTTTTCCCTGTATTAGACTTATTAGGGATCTCATAAAGCAAAAAATATTACAATTTTTTGTTTCTATTTATAAATAGGATGCCATTTTAATGAGCAAAAAATACTAAAAGCTTTCTATTATTTCCCTCCACTTGGCAAAGGAAGTTGAAAAGTTATATAAAATAAGGAAACACTCCTTCTCACTAATCATCAGCCTCATTATCATCATCGAATTTATTTTATGTATATGAAGGGGAAAACATGAAAGCTAAATTAATAGAGTAGCCATAACTGAAGCTTTTATAATATAGTGATGTAATGTACAAATATACTTTTATAGTTCTTTGCTGGGCTTAAAATCATTTGCTTCAATTGAATTGGATTGTGAAGAATAAAGCGTGAGTGAAGCAGTTTTATAAATATTGAAGCAACGAAATAAGACGAAGAAAAAGGAAACAAAAAGATGAAAGAGAGGAATCGAAACGTGGAAAAAGGTTCTGCTTTTATATTCCATGCGATGCGATCATCTTTTCGTAATTGTAAAAAGAAACTCTGCCTATGTGTTTTGTGGGTTCCTGTTGCTGCTTCTCTTTTGAACGGAGCTTGTTAAAGATGCTTTTTACTTTTTATGTATGTCACGACAATGATAATCGAATGCTTGTCTTCTCGTCTTTATTTTCAATCTTCATAGACTTGACTGTTGTCAGAGTTGGAGAAGAAATAGAAGATAATAATGAAAAAGGTTTACATAATCCGCATCTCCGGTTGTCCTTCCCTTTCTTAAGTATTTTTGTTCCAACCGCATTGAAAAAAGGAAAATGGGAATGAGAAAAATACGGTTCCAATTGGACTTGAAAAGTGATGGGCTTTGAATGGGACGTGGAAGATGAGCTGAGCTGGAGGGAAATTTTATTATCAATAAGTATGCCAGGAAAAAAAGCCTCGCTTCCGTTTTTTCATGGAACTGCGGATAAGCCGATTTAGTTTCCTTTACGAATTATTAGAACGGAAACGTGTAGGATGATATTGAATTGATAAATGAGGATCAAGGACAATATAATAATGCTTTGTTTAGGTTGAATTGATCCATGTTTGTTTTCTTTTGTTTTTATTTCACCCTTATCCAGGCAACCTGGCGCTGCAGTGTATGCCGGCGGCGCGGAGTTGCCATTATTGCCCGTCGAGTTCAGCCTGGGATTGAACAAAGCGAGGTATTGGAAGAACTTGGGTACGAAACATCAATTCGTAAGTCTCCTGATGCTCGTCGTCTACAGAATACTGGAAGGGCTGATTCTGAAACCGAAGTCCTTCTCCTTGCTCCAAAAGCGTCAGATGTGAGAAGGCATTCAGATGTGCCATTAAGAGATATTGCTAAATTCCAAGCGTCGGTTTCAGCTGCCACGTCCCAACATGATCTCGGCCTCACTGTGTCTATAGGACAGGAACGAGCTAAAAGCAGCAATGACATTGACAACTCGGCCGCCTCCGGTGGCGCAGCTGGTCCGACCATTAGCATAACCGTTCCCGTCCCCACCCCAGGAAAGCCAGGAGATAAGACTTTAAACCTGAGCCAACAACAAGGAAAAGACAGCAAAACACCTGCCAAATCCCCTTCGGGTAAGGGTGCACCCATGAAAAGACAACGATCGTATGAAAGAGGTGCCAGTGAAGGTGCCCTCAACCTCCCTGCTAACGTCAGGGGACGTAGAGCTTCCTGTGATATGCGGGGAATGGACGCTAGTTCCATTCTTAACAATAACACAATACAAACCCGTGATAAGTCGGCAGAGAGAGCAAGTACTATTGGGTATTCCTGGTTTATCGGAAAAAGACCTTCAGAGATTACAGTTCCAGCATCAGCAACATTTACAGCAGTCACAACAAAGGGATCAACAGCAACCGCACCATCCACAGCAGCAGCAGCCCCCACCGCAGCAGCAGCAGCAACATCAGCAACCACCCCAGCAACAACATCATCCTCAACAACAGCATTACCAGCCTCAACAGCAACAGCAATATCATCCCTCACAGCAACAACAACAATACCAGGCACAGCAACCTCCTCAGCAGCAGTATCAGCAACATCAACCTCCACAACAACAATATCAACCTCAAGGTCAGCAACAATACCAACATCAACCCCAGCAACAACAGGGTCAGCATCCCTCAACAATATCATCACCAGCAGCAGGGTCAACCGGGTCAGCACCAACAATATCAGTCACAACCTCAGCAATATCAACAGCAACAATACAATCCTCAGCAACAACCGCAACAATACCAACAGCATCAGCAATACCAGCAGCAACCGTATCAACCCCACCAACAGCAGCCACCTGCCCCACAACAACAGTATCAACATCAGCCCCAGTCGCCTCCACAACAACAGCAATATCAGCACCATCAGCAATCCCCTCAGCAACAGCAGCAATACCAACAACAACCCCAACACCAGCACCATCCACAACAGCCACAGCACCACCAACAACCACCCCAGCATCAACATGTATCAGCAGTCCTCTCAACAATCTCAACAGCAGCAAATGGGGAGAGGGAAAGCTCCACCATCAGATTTAGCAATAGGAAACGACATGCGTCGACGTTCAATGCAAATGTAAGTAATATTACGTAATTACAATAGTCATAACTAAAAAAAACTTGCTCAATTTCATTTAAAACAAGTGCTTAATTTTGGACACTAGATACAATACAACAGTAAAACAAGCCCCAACCCCATCGCTCCTGTGCCTCACTAGATCAGGAGGGTCTTCAGGAAAAGAAACAAAAGCAACTGACGCAGCAGCCACACGTCGTTGGAAACGACATCGTAAAAAGACAAGGTTCTTCCACAGACGGAGAAGCGATTAAAATCGTGATTGATGATGTAGACTCAACTGCAGCCAAAAATAAACGTATTGACAATAATCACTCAAAAGGGCAAGCAGGGAACCCAGATGAATACAGAACGAGAGTTATACGTCTGAGAAGGGATCCACAGGACAGGGGATATCAAAGTAAGGAATCTTTTTTTACTACTTCTTTCTTTGTATAAGCTTCATCAGCAGTAAATGATTTCCCGGACGAATCTTTGGAATTGCAACAATAAAAAAGGAAAAGGGTAGAGAGAGAAAGAGAAGAGTTTGCTTAAAAAGTTTTTATTGAGGACATGAACACATTTTCATTTTGAAGTGATTGCACAATTTAAAAAGTACACGGAGCACTTTACTTTTATTTATCCATTTTAAGTTGAGATGAAAAGGAGTTTTTATTGCGAAAGCAAACTTGACTTTACTCACCTTTCTTTCTCTTTTGCTATTTTTTACCTGTGAACAAAATACGGCCATATAGTGCCTGTGACGACTGCTTATTTTAAACAGCACTTTACTAGAAAGAAAGGGAAAAGTGCATAGCACAACACCTTTTCCAAAACCTTTTCACTTTCTTTTCGTCGTTTGCTTTTAAAGCTCCATCATGGTCATAGAAAAAAGTTTTCTATTGCTTCTTTTTCAAAACTACTTTCTCTATTCTATACTTGGTTCTCTTTTTACGACAGAATATTGACAAGACGAAACTAGTAAAGAGAAAAAAGTTTGTGAAAAAACAAATGGATCGTGTAAATGACAAATATTTTATGACTTTCTGAACAGACTTGACTCTCAGAACTTTCCCATCTTACCTGTTTGCATTAGCTTTCACTTTCTCTAGATAGTAGTAAGTAAGTCAAAGTGGTTGTGGAATAAAGGTTGTAAGTTGTACAGCATGTGAGTTAAAGCTTTCATTTTATGGTTACTACTTGAAAAGTTGCTACCCTATGTTGTTACGTAAAAAAGAAGGTAAATGGATTGAATTGGATGTTATCTTTCTCTCTGCTTTCCCTACTTCATACCAATTTTTGTATTTTTACACAGCGAGAGGCTATGGACTTCGTGTGGTCGGAGGTTGTAGTAGTCCTGGGAATCCAGGAAATTTGCGAGCGCGGGTCGCTCGTGTCACACCAGGAAGTGGAGCTGACTTCGCTGGGATAAGAAGGGGTGATGTTGTACTTAGCTGGAATGGGGTCAAGCTAAATAATATGACTTTTGAGGAGGTCTGCAAAATACTCGATACTTCTGGGGATAGCGTTGAGCTAAATATTGCATCTATGGATAAGTAAGCATAATTTTAGCGTAACTCTTATTGTAGAAATATATGATGTGGTTTTGACACGCTTTATATATTTCTTATAATTATAAACATGTGATGCCATTTCCGTTCCAACTGTACCTGAGAATGAATCTGGTTCTGACTGGGAAAATGAACCTATTCCAACCGAAGCTGAATCCTTGTCTATTAGTCAAGGTAAATGTACAATTTTGAGCAACGTGTAATCCAGTATTCTAGTTTTAAAATTATGTTATAATTTATTTGGTATTATAGGGCCAGATCAATACAACGTTACTTCCCCATCTGGTCGTCGACATTTGCCAAGACTGCCGGTAAGTTCAATATACTTATTTCATGTTATGATCACATGTTCAGTTTAGTTAACTCTATATTTTAATAAGTATCAAGTCAACCAGAACACATGATTGATTTCCCCTGGTTTCCCCTATACGGACTCGTGATTTATGTCAAAATTAATGAATTGAAGAATGCAGAATATTAACAGAAAATATAATTACAATTTTTCGCTAAGCAGTTAGTCTGATTTTCAATTAGAAACTTTCCCCGCTATTATTTATTTGAGCTTTCATAACTTTGCTCTTGCTTTGCCATCGCCATCAAATTTACTTGTAAAAATCTAAAGCGGAGAGGAGGGGATAACTCCTCGTACAGTAATCAAAGGCGTGCAGTCTATTTATATAGGGTTGGCGTCTTCTTTCCGTTTTCATAAAAAGATTATTGGAATGGCTAAGATGGGGAAAGTTTTTTAACCACTTGGCTAATTTGTAGGAAAAGTACAGAAAAGTTTTCTCAACTTTGGCTACGTCTGTCTTATTCACTCTTCCGCCCAACAAAAAGTTTTTCAAGCTTAGACCAGCTCATGTACTGATTGGTGGGTGGAGTGATGATGAGTTTCTCTACTCTGCTAAAATGCTACGGTGCACAATTTCTTTGCAATTTAAACTTGCATTCTTTTATCAACTTGGACCCCTCCACCTTTTACTCTTTATTCTGTTCATTAGACATGTCTTTCTCTATTTTCCCTTCTTTACTTAATCAACTTTCCAGATCTTAATCTGTTCATTAGACATGTCTTTCTCTATTTTCCCTTCTTTACTTAATCAACTTTCCAATCTTAATCAGAACTAGTCAGACATGTCCAAAAAGCAATCACCGTAATCACAAGTGTAATGGTCTTTAGTTGTTAATCGCTGTGTATTCAACTTTATGCTTTTGAAACCAATAACTTCAGAGTTCATGCCTCTGTTATAATTGAACGATTTTGTAACTTTTCTTTCCTCCTTTGAAATGCTCCTTAATGACATTTGTAATGAGTGAACATTTTTTAAATTGCTAAAATTTCAAATGAAAAGAACGGAATCGATAAAGTCAAAATACCTGTACAAAGACTGCAAGTTTTAAAACGTTGATTTTGGTACAACATAGGCAGGTGATTTCGTCTTTAAGTGATCAAAGTCTGTATAGACCCCACTTTCCCCTGCTATGTTAATGTCCACTTAAATTTTATTTTCATGGTCACACACATGTTCCCAATTCAATAAAAATGTAGCTCCTGTACATTTCAAACACTAAACACCCGTTAAACAAAAACATTTGCAGTATTGTCATCATTATCAACAGCGTACTAACGCCAGCCAGGTATGTCATCGTCTCCTATTATATGCCTATGTATTTCGTTATTTGCAATTACGAGTAGAGCCTGCTTGTTTGCGTTACCGGCCCTTTTCGACCGGTGGAGTTTTGGTACCATAGGGCTTTTTCTACCCGAACTTTTGGTACCTTAGGATTTTTTCTACCAAGACTTTTGGTACCTTAATGTTTTTACTACCTGGGCTTTTGGTACCAACAGATTTTTTCTACCGTGGAGTTTTGGCACTATAGGTTTCCTTCTACCAGGATTTTTGGTACCTTAAGGTTTTTTCTATCGTGTGACTTTTTCTTTTGAAAAAGTACACTAGGAAACAATGATATCATGACACGATAGTCACGCGAGCGAAAATTTAAATCAGCCAGTGACAAAAGATTCCAAAATTGGCCGGCGGGTGACAGATAACTAAGCAAAAACTTAACCAAAATGTAAGCAGTGGTCCTCATTTGTCTAACTATGAAATTCTGTCGGATGTTTCAGCCTACCTCTGGCAAATTTGTTAAAGCGCTTTTGAAGAAAATGCTATTAATAGTTACATAGAAGCTGTTTTTTCTTATAATTCTTATTAGCCTTTAGGTTTACATAATTGTTCTCTTCTTGGCCACAAACAATGCCCTTCTTTGACAAATATTCTAGAATCTTATTAACTGGTTTATTTTAATTTGTAGCCTGCACTGCTGTGGTACTATCGTATAATGTAATATAATATTTTTGTCATGCTGTAGTAAATAAAAACATTGACCTATGGAGTTTTTTAAAGAAAGAAAAAGTCCGACAGTAGGAAGAATCTTAAGGTACCAAAAATCCTGGTAGAAGGAAACCTATAATGCTAAAACTCCACGGTAGAAAAAATCTTTTGGTACCAAAAGCCCAGGTAGTAAAAACCCTAAGGTACCAAAAGTCTTGATAGAAAAAATCTTAAAGTACCAAAAGTCCGGGTAGAAAAAGCCCTAAGGTACCAAAACTCCACTGGTCGAAAAGGCCCTAGACTCGCTTGTTTGCACTGTACAGCTCTACAAAAGAAAGCATAATCTGGCAAAGCGAAAAGGAGGAGGATGATAATGGTTGAGTCAGAAGAACAAAGAAAGGCAAAGATAGGACACCCACACGTT
>JAANSO010001138.1:0-19194 GCA_036507315.1 Lepidocyrtus fimetarius | reverse complement strand
AAACAAATTCCATTGATGATACTACTTCATTTTTATGCTCCATTTCATCCTTTCATATTTTCAAAATGCATTTTCTGTGGCTTCAAATTAGCAATTATTAATTAGACCTTCATAATAGTAGCTCAGAGAATTGCTAATTTGCAAAAATGTGTTAAAAAAGGCAAACGCGATATTTTATTAAACTTTTGACATCGCAACTTTTGATCTGCGATTTTTCTTTAGGCTTAAATTATGGCAATGATTGAACGGGGTCAGATTGTATCTGCAAACCGCTGCAGTATCGCACATTATTATTGGCGAAATCCGATTCATCCTCCCCCGTTAAGAACCTTCATAAATGAAGGAATCATTACCAAAGAATACACAGTTTTCACGTCAGCCATTACCAAAATTTCCTTCTCTTTGTATTTGGCAAATAAGTTTAAATCATTATTATCTTAGTTTATAATTTCAAATTAACTGTTTGGTTTATATACAAAATAACCAATGTTTTGCTAAAACATTTTTTGCATTGAATTATTTAATTATATTTAAATTAAAACAATTAAATAACAAAATACGAGATGCCCCGAACACTACCTCAACCGCGCCAGCTACAAATTCTCAAACCAAAAAGCAGCTCTAAAGCGTAATAGCTGCAAAAAAAGAACATTTGTAATGCATAAAACTGGATGGTCAATGTGCTTTTTGTTAGCCAACAACAGCAGCGTAAAAGAATAGAGGTACCAAAATGCTGTTTATGCTGAAAGTACGAAATAAGTTGCTTATCATGAGTGAGCAACTTTATCAACTTTGATTAAAATCTGGCTTTAAAGAATAGTTATGAAATGATCATTCCAAACTTTTTAAAATTCATAACACCATATATCCTAAGTTTATATGCATAAAAGATAAGCATTTCCAGAAAATAATTTGTAATAAAAATATTTTTTTCTTTTCATAAAAACGCCTGCCTAACGGTTAAGGCTTCTTTTTTCTGAATCGTAGAACTATAAAAGGAAAGGATTGAACTTTCAATAGCAATTTAGCATATATAAGGATTTGAAACAGATATAAAGTAAAATGTGAGAATTATATGCTATTGGCCAAACAAAAGTGGGAAAAGTTTTTCCCTTTGGTTTCGACTCCTCTAATTTGGATAAGTAAGGTTTACGAAAGAAAAGTTTTGTCTCTCCTTTCAATTCGTTTCCCTTCTTTTTCTTCTTCTATTTCATGCTTCTTCAAAAACAAACTTTGTCAGTAAAAGTAAATAAAATGTGATCTTGGAATCTGGAGTTCAACTTTGGTTGGGAAATTGGACGCTAATGCAAATGGCAAATATGTTGTCTTTGGAGGATGATATGGTTTATGTTAGTTTAGATAAGCATTATAGCTTAATACCGATATGTTTAAGGCGTTTAATAATAGTAGAGTTGAAGAGTAATGGAAACTAATAATTTAGCTTCGCGAATTACGTGCTTTATTTCTACAACAGCGTCGTCGTCATCCATTTACCTTCAAGCTTTCAAGAATCTCTAAGGCAAAAGTTAAAGTAAACTTTCCACTAAACTATTTACTTCTTATCTACGTGCATACTAACTAACTAAGCAGTGGATATTATTATTAATGTTATGAGTTGGTAGTTGGTCCTTGTAGCTTATGACGTTCAAAATTCAATTGTGTCGCTTTCTCCAGAGAGCTCATTTAAAACATTGAAGGAGATAGGCTCTCTCTGGGAGTTTGAAAAAAGTTCTCTCTCGACGACAGTAATCCCTATAGCCAGTGAAGTTCCATTGAGAGTGATGCTTATGACGGAGGAGGCATGGAGGGAGGGTGGGAGGGAAATTGTAGTGAGAACAAGGAAGAGGATTAAAGTTTTAACTTTTTTTCTTTTGGTGTTTGCCAAAGGGATTTTGAGGGAAAATGAAAAACACATGGAAGCATGTGTATAATTTGCAATTTATTACATACAAACCCCACTCAATCTTTCTTCCCCGATGTACAGTTGCGGTAATACCACCACAATCACCGCTGCCGCTGAGTAAGTCTCCATCTCTTTTTAATATCTATGCAAAATAGAAAGAAAAGAAAAGAAGGAAAATACATTGCTCCACGTGATACTGAAATCTGAACAAAAAGTGGGAGTTTTTCATCAGCTTTTTAAACAAAAACAAGGTCACCCACTGCCACCACCACAATTACTGGGATTGTATTCCGAGCTATTAATTACATCTGGGAATTTAGAAAGAAGATTACACACTCTGTGGATGATTTCTCTATTTTTTGGAGAGTTGAAAGCAACATATTGCTCTTTTGTAATTATGCCCTTTTGTTGCTTCCATACATGGCTTTTTGTCGTTACATGGTTTTGTTTGTTTATAAAGGTGTATGCAAGTACAACCGCGGCCCTTCAGTTTCACCATTCCACAAAACCGGGGAGTTAATTAATAACTCTAACGGGGGCAATCAAACTTTACCCTTTGTTGTAGTGTAATGGCATTATAGCCAGCATTGTAAAAAAGCAAAACTTTGAAAATCAGTTTGACCCTTCCTTTAATATCAGACATACATGCTTTATTCAATTTTTGGTTAATACAAAAAAGTGGTTTTTACGGATAATAGGTTATTCAAATAAAAAATTATTGCAGTTAGTTAGTAATATGTACAAAATAAAAAATGATTGAACTCAATCACGGAAAATTTTTTAATACGAAAATATGAGTCAAATAGTAAAAATGTATTTATTCACAATATTGTCTGGTTGACATTGTTTACTTGGAATTGTAAAATTATTTGGGTTTGATAATTTATTCAGGAATTGCCTCATTCGCATGCATCTTTTGTATTGGGCAGGAAGCAGTTTGCATGACTCATTTAAGCATTTATTGCCAAAACCAGATTTTAGAGCATTCTCTTATATAACCCTGACTTTAGACATTTAGGCTGCAAATGGCTTAAATATATTACTGTAGGTTTAAATACACAATAGTTTTCAATAAATTAAAAAATATAATATCTCATCAAAAGTCTTTGTTTAGACAAATTCAAATAGTAAAAATGTATTTATTCACAATATTGTCTGGTTGACATTGTTTACTTGGAATTGTAATTATTTGGGTTTGATAATTTATTCAGGAATTGCCTCATTCGCATGCATCTTTTGTATTGGGCAGGAAGCATTTTGCATGACTCATTTAAGCATTTATTGCCAAAACCAGATTTTAGAGCGTTCTCTTATATAACCCTGACTTTTTGACTGCAAATGGCTTAAATATATTACTGTAGGTTTAAATACACAATAGTTTTCAATAAATTAAAAAATATAATATCTCATCAAAAGTCTTTGTTTAGACAAAAATTGCGTCATTTGAAAGTCATCAGTCAGTAAAAGGCAAAGGCAAGGACAACTCATGATGAGTGTTCCCATAATTGGAGACGTGTTATCTGTTACTGATTAGCTAATTGATAACATTGTTTTATAACAAAATAATAATTTATTGCAACTACATTCACAATGTAGTTAGTTAAAGCAGTAATTAGGAACAAAACATAAAAATTTACTGCAAGCTTAATGAAATATTTTCCCTAAAAATAATGGACCCAATTTTAAAGCAACTGGATCTTCTCGGTACTCCAGTTGCGACAAAATTTACTAAAACCCGAGAAAGAAAATCTGTCACTTTAGATTTCAAACTGGAACTATTAGAATTAACCGTTTATAAACAAAGGAACGGAAAACTAATCCTTGACACATGCAGTAAGTACTAAACAATAAAAATTTCATACAAGTATATTGGATTGGTATAATGTTAGCGTTACATCAGACACGATACTCACTAGATATACTGCTTATCATCATCAGTGAACGTCAGAGAAATCAAGGAAGTTCGTGTTGGAATTTCTTCCAGTCAACTGTTTGACGCCTCCTGCAGAGATAAACGATGTCTTACAATCATTTACGGATATGATTTTGTCCTCAAGCAATTACCTTTAGAATGTAATGTACAATTTCTTTTGAAAAGTCCTATTATTAGCACAATTATTTTCTCCAATTGTGTTGGCTGTGTGATATGTATGAGCATGATTTTTTGTAAAGTTTTATCAGAGGACACGACAAATGCTTGGAAAGAGCTCCTTCATAATATGGTCTCATGTGGAACTAGACTTCCTTATGACGTTCGGCTTAACGCGTGGCTAATGAAGGAATACTCCTTGTTTACTTCCAAGGAGAGGTAACTCGCACAAGTTTCTAGCTTTGCAATTAGTTCAATTATCTCTGTTTCAACATCATTTCTATTTTCCCCTTTCTTCATGTAAAAAGTTTCTGTTGGTAATAGAGTTAGTCCAGACAAAGCTTGCAAAATACTTCAGGCAATGGGGGTTAAAATTAAACGTCAAGACTTTCTAGAGAAATTGGGTATCAAATTGGAGAGTAAGAAGAAGAGTAAGACTCTGCGAGTGAGTGGACAAGATGTAATAAAAGTTGCAAAGATTCTTATTACAAATTCTCAAGTATTCAACACTGCCTTCAGTCGATTCTTTAGAGACGGGAAGATATTCAAGCCAGCTTTTCATGAGTTTCTTTTGGATGTTCAAAAGGAGGATCCTACAAACGTTAATAAGTACGATTATTTGTTTTCCAGTGAACAGAATGAAAATGGAGTTGAATATTTGACGGCATACGAGGTTATATGCCTAAAATCTTATACATTGATTCCTTACGTCATTACAAACTAGAGATTAAGCTTTTAAATACATCTTGAAATATTCTAGGCCGAAAATTTTCTTTTCTCTGATGAAAATGAATTATGCAAACCAGAATGCTCTGCAGTTTACCAGGACATGACAAGGCCACTCTCTCACTATTGGATTGCTTCATCTCACAACACGTAATAAAAACTTTTACTATCACGTCACCCTAGAGCAGCTCTTAATTTTTTAAAGATAATTTGATAAAATGAATTTTATAATTCTCAGGTACTTAACAGGTGACCAGTTTAAATCGGAATCATCACCAGATGCTTATGCAAGATGTCTTCAACAAGGATGCCGTTGTATAGAGCTAGACTGCTGGAATGGAAGAGACGGCATTCCCGAAATTTATCATGGCTATACAATAACTTCCAGAATATCTTTAGCAGATGTGTTGCAAACGATCAAAAAGTACGCTTTCGTAAAGTCTCCATATCCCTTAATACTAAGTATTGAAAATCATTGCAATATTCAGCAGCAAAAGATTATGGCTCAAATGCTGCAAGAGACATTCCAAGATCAACTCGTGTCTCATCCATGCAGGGATAATGAGACTGAACTTCCTTCACCAGAAGACTTAAAATATAAAGTTTTGGTGAAATGCAAGGCAATCAATTCCGACGATTTGCTAGAACGGACAGGAGGAGTTAATACGATAATAGCAGATATGCCAGGAGATTCAGAAAAGATAGAGTTTTCTTTTATTAAAACAAGAAAACGTGGAATTTTGTACTTTAGAAATCCACGAAATGGTTGCTGGGAGCCATATAGGGTAACATTAACCAGTGAAAAACTTCTTTTCTTAAAGTTGTCAGACCAAGTGCGATCAATGAGCACTTCAAGTCTTTCTTTTAAAAGTTATCCATGCACTCCAACTTCATCCAGGTTTCGCAACAGTGGAAGAGGGATTGAACAACGCTCAAGATTCACTTTTGACAGACAAACCTCTTACATGGAAGAATGGGCTCCGGAAGAATTTGCAGATTTTGAGCTAATTTCTTCACAATTTTCTGGTAGTTTACCAGACATGTCAGATTATTGTAAAGTAGATTTAGAGTTTATGACAAATTGTGCAGAAATTGAAAAAAATGTGGGACAACCTGAGCTTCCGTATTTGATTCGTATTGAAAATGGACAGACTTTGCTTTATGCAGCTACGGGTAAAATTGAAGAAGCCAATGAATGGAAACAAGCTATTAACGATGTTACAAGAAAAGTAAGTTTTCATCTGTGAATTTAAAATTGTAAAAATACGACTAATTGATTTATTGTTGTCTAAAATATATATAGCTCCCAAGGTCATCGGATAGGACATTTCATAACGGAAATCGTGGTCGGCATAAGATTGCAGATGATTTGGCTAAATTAGCAGTATACGCTCGCTCAACAACATCTCGTCTTCCAGGCGTAACAACCGCTAGAACAAGAACGTTTAATGAGATGCACAGTTTTCCTGAAAAATTGGCTGTGAAAACGATGACCGCCCACGCGAGTCAGTTTATAATGTATCACCAGGTTCAATTTAGCCGTGTCTACCCAACTGGATCTCGACTTTACTCTTCCAACTACGATCCAACTCCCCTGTGGAACGCTGGATGTCAAATGGTTGCTATGAATTATCAGACCCCTGATAAGCCTCTGCAATTAAATCATGGAAAGTTTCAGGATAACGGCGGATGTGGTTACATACTCAAACCTGACTACTTGATTTTCAATCAAATCAATCATGACTTCAATCCCAATGCCCTTTTAGACTATATAAAAATTGGAAACCGGAAAATTTTATTTACTATCACGGTAATGTCAGCTAGGCATCTAGAATCTAACAAGAAGAAATTAACAGCAAATACATATGTTGACATAGAACTGTATGGGGCAAAGTTTGATAGAGAAAGCTTTGAACAAAGCAAACACAGAACAGGAAGTTGCCGAAACAGATTGAATCCATATTGGAATAAATCATTTTCTTTTCGTGTATGCGCCCCAGAGTTAGCACTAATCCGCTTTTCTGTACAAGATCAACGATTATTTGGAGAACATACATTTATGGGTCAAGGGTCATATCCGATTCTTAACTTAAGACCTGGTGTGAGAAGTATTAATCTGAGAAACGGATTCGGAGAGGATTTGATGGCTGTCCTGCTCATTAAGTGTGAAATGAGACCTTGCGATTTTATCTAATTTGCGTTTTCATACATGGAAATCTGACCATTTCAATATTTACATTTCAAAAACATCGAATTCAGTCTCGCAAACATGTACAAATGCTTGGATTTACCTTAAATTGAGTAAATAAAGAGGATAATTAAATTAAAATCTGTAACTGGATTGCCATTTGAAGGCCAACTAAAGTCCGAATCGCGGTCGTAAACCACAATTTCATAATAATCTTTCCTTTCATTCTAGGTTTCCTCTATATCTCTGACGCTTGTTATGAAAAGACTTTATCCATTGCCAATAATCAATATCGCATTACTCGGCCTAAAAATCCTATTTGAATAAAGTCATTCGCATAGATCCAAATTCAGCTTTCATCAATTTCATTGAATAGAAGTTAGTGGACGTAGCTAAACTGAAACCCAAGGAGAACGCGCTGAACAGATTTATTGACCTCTATCGCCAAATGCATATTTACATTAGCATATTTGTCGTGAAATAGAATTCGCGTGTGTAAACGGAAGGAAATGAATTTTTGCCTTGCTATTCAGGCGAATAATAGCCGCAACCTTTATATTCCAGCAAAGCTTTGGTTGCCCTTTCCAAAGAAATCCCTATAAATAAATATGGCAATGTCAACTCAATCACAATAGAATCCTCAAATTGCATAAAAAATTTCCAGCATTTTCAAATAATCAGAATCGGAAATCACCTTTACCTTTGTTTGAGGTAAAGTGAGACTTTTATATAATAGGATTGCACATAGTTGGACATACTAAAATAATAATCTTTGTTGATATGACTTGAATTGCTTATGTCATGGCCAACTATTTTTTTCTTTCTCTTTTTTGAAAGTATATAAATAGAAGGAAAAGGTTTGTTAGCTCATTTATTATCCAGTTGCAATTCACGATCGGCAGCTTAGAGTTTCCAGCCATTCCGAAGAAACCTTGTTAGTGAATTGTGTATTTTTCAAAAGAGTGAAAAGTTTTAGGATCCACTTGTAAATATCCAACTGGCTGGAAAAAGTTTCCAAAGTTTCAAAGGACAGAAAGAAAACAGTGCAGGATGAGCAGATACGACGATATAGATCATTTGCTACAGGATTTGGAGGCTGAAAGGCGATATAAGTAAGATGAAGGAATTTTCATTATATTTTACCTTTAGCCTAAAGGAGTCAGGATTTTTTCCAGAATTAATTAGGTCCCTCCTACTGCAACTGACATAATAAGCAAAAGCATACTAATAAGATCATCAAAGGCATCTAAACATAGAACTTTTTTCGTCATTTGAAATTTTGTAGGGACTCCATCGAAGTGGAAAACATGGATTTGGAGAAAATGATTGTCGAGCTGGAAGGATACTTGAGACATCTCGATGAAGTTGCTGTTAGGGGATCGGGTAAAGGCTTGTTAATTAATTAGTCTACCCACTACTATTTATGCAAAAAAGGGTTTCTAGAATTTTAAAGTTTTGAGGATTTATATGGCTAAATACAGCGGAAGATAACGAGTGGAAAGTAAGGTACGAGATACAAAAGTCTCTTGACGCCCACTTATCCGACCATAAGGCTTGGCTGGAAGCAGAGTTGGCCGAAATGGAATGGAAATACCATACAGGTTTTTTTCATTAAAATAAAAAAATGTTTTAGTAAAAAAAACTTTAAAATACCTATGCAAATTTAGTAAAAGTTTTATTTAAACAGGGAGCTACCCTGAGGCAATGAATTGCAATGTCGACCTTCTGACGGAGGTTAGTCTATTCTAGACAGTTGTTAATATAATTAAAGAAAATAAAGTTGATGAGTCTCTTCAAAAGTTTGTAATTTTCTCTTTTCGTTTCTCCAATAAGTTGGAGCTTATTAGGCTCGTGAAACACATGGACAGAGTTAAAAACGACTACTACAATACCGTGAGGGACACTGAATATAAGACAGAGAAAGAGACAAAGGTAAAAGTAGAAAGTATAGTTTTTTGTTTGCTCAAAAGATAATAAATTCCAGGAAAAGTTTTTTTTCTAAAAACGAAGTTTCTTCATCCTCTTTTAGGAATTTCATCACTTTGACGAAATGCGGCGTACTTACAAGTCGGATATAAAACATCATTCTCAAAATATGGAGAGAATGAGGATGGAAGAAATTTTGGATCGACAGGCAGCCTGCACACCACCCTTATTCTCCCCTTCTTATGTGCGATGGTTGTAAGTTGAAGATAGTGAGAAAAACAAGAGAAAATTTTTTTTTTCTCTAAAACATGAAATAATTGTGCAGAGACAGGTAAAATTTTGACATCACATCGTTAAATGTTGAAGGGATTCTCAGTCTCTGGATGAAGTATCACATGGCCTTAAAAAATCAAGTAAGTCGCACAGAAGTAAAAGTCTATCAAAGGAGGGTAGACGAAGCACTTCGAAAAGTCCTAGTCGAAGTAAAAGCAGGAATGAGAAGAGTGCATCAAGAAAGAAAGATGAATCAGGTCAGAAGAAGAGTGGAGTTTTTCTTGTAGAAAACTAGTTTTCAAATTGTAGTGTTGGAAGTAAAAGTAAGTAGTTTAGTTGAGTAGAAATTTTTTCACAATCATATTTTATTATGGTAAAAACCTCACTCCTGCTCTAGTTCATTCATGTGCTTCATTTTATATTAGAAAAAGCTTCTTACGAAACGTGTGCTACATGAGAATATATTTTACAGATTATTATTATCGTGCGATTTTTGAAACAACAAAAACCTTCAATTTTATGGGAAACATAATATTAAGCATGAACAACAATTGGTTTTTTCTTATTTATAGATCAAAGTCCATGATTCCTAACAGCAAGCTGAAAAAGCATAGTAGAAAGAAGTTTATGTAGTCAAGATGTGATGATAGAAAACAAAACTTAAATCTTTAACCTCAACATCAGTTTCCTGCAATGGAGAAATTGTTAATATTCAAGTTGAACATGCTAACAGTTTAATTTTTAAAATAAAATAACTGCTTGAAAAAATTAACCATTCACAAGGTTTCCCCTTTGTTCCTTCGGAAGTTGTTAGATAGGTTGACACCCACGCAGTTTGTACCTGTGTTGTTAAGCTGAATAGGTGTATTCCTCACATTTTATTGTATTTTGTCGCATTTAATTGAAATCCATATGGTTTCCCAAATCAAACACTTCATTCAAAACAAACTTTCTCCCAAACCCATGCATGTCATTTATAAGGAAGCGACAAAATGGTAAGTGGATAATATTTTGGTTTTCAACAGAAGACCCTGAACCTACAACAACAACTACTGGAACTGAGGCAGAGGGGGCTACAAGTCAAAGTGAAGACAAAGGGTCTTCTCCCGGTGAAGATGGAAAGAAGGATGGAGGTGGAGGGGATGGAGAGGAGGAAGGAAAATAGTAAAATGATTCCCATCAAAAGATCTTTTATTTTCCAAATAAAACCAATAAAACATGACGTCTCCCTTTCTTGCTCATCTTGTCAAGTTTCAATTTTTGAACTCTAAAAGGATTCCAAGTGAACTATGCCACATAATTTAAAATGTTTTTCTTTTCTGGTAAATAAAATAAATCAATTGAAATGGAATCTTACGATATTAAATTCACAAAAGAAACATCCATGTATCTCAAATAATTTCATATTACACAATGAATGAAATATGAGCTATATGATGTCATGAGAGCTTTTTATTTTCCATTTTTCTGTACGTACTTTCTTCCTTCCTTCTCGTTGCCTCCATTTTTTTTATAAAAGGGCAGAATATTGCAAAAGAGATTTTCAACTTTCATTTCATAAATCGCACCACCATCAGCATCCCGCTATGCGCGAGCCACAAAGGCAAAAACCGGCTTTAACATTTAAAGTTATTGCATCAGATCAACAAAAATATATCCTGGCATGATTGTAATCGCTATATTATTTTCCACGGGTGGTCCCGTTCCAGTTCCTAAGATCATATTATTCAGTCAAACAAAACTACACACAAGCTATTCTCCCGTTGTCTATTTCACTCACTAGGTTGAAAAGGGAAGGCAGAAAAGGAAGCCAGCTGGTTAAATACCAAGAAAAGAATATTTTTAGCCACAACCAATTTCAGGTGTCTTCATCCATCCTTACATAAATCCGAATCCATCTCTTTTAGGTCCAGTTCTCTTTTTGGAGAGCCTCCAGCATCATTCTCAGTAAAGAATCAGAAAGAGAATGGAGGAATGAATAAATTCATAGCTTTCCCCACACCCCTCCGCCGCCACCGTTATATTGTTTGTTGTTGCCTTTGTTGTAAGCTGGAAGAATGTGGTAAACAAGGCATAAAGAAAAGCTACCATACTGTATGCTTGCTTAGGCAAACAAGCATTTTCACTAAAGACGAGTCAGTTTTCAACTTTCCAGTCAACAAAATGCTTATTTTTTCCATGCTGGAGAAAATTTCAGGGTTCGCACTTTCCTTTTGACGTGATTGTGCAAAAAGCTTTTTATGCACATTTATGCAGAACTAATTCTATTAAACCAGTAAAAGGTGTAATGCATATTTTAGAACAGGAGAAGAATATGCTCTAACCATTTTATTGGCATTTGTTATCGGTTGGGCGACACCAAATAAGAAGATAAAAGTGTGGTGTTTCTCCAGTCAACATTCTCATTCCGGTTGTTACCATCTCAAGGAGAGCAAGCCATTCTCGTATCGATCCGGTATCCTATTTAAGAAACTAGTCAGTGGTGGTGATTGTCTGTACCACCAAAGTTCTTTGCTTCCTTTCTTCCAGTTGTTTCACTAATGCAGTACAAGTTAAAGTATAATAACTGCTTCATTTATACAACTTTTCAACGCGTCGATATCGTCAAATCCTGCCCAGTCGAACGAATCGCATATTCCCCTCGTTCTTTCCGATATTTACATTACGTACTTAATATACCTGCATTATTGGCACATGTTGTTGACTGTGGAAATTGCATACATCAAAATATTTTGTGTTGTTGGTTGTATTGTTTAGCGATAAATGAGTTTGCAGTAATATCCATGATAAACTTTAAGACGGCGGTGTGAGCACTTTTTCTAGGAAAATTCTTATTTTTATTGCAAAACTTTTGTATGAGTAGAAGTTTTGGAGATGTAGTATAGAAGGTAAATATTTTTTATTTGGTTAACAAAGAAAATTATGTGAGCTTTGTTTACTTGAATTGCGAAAGGAAGCTAACATTGTTTTTGGAGGAAGGAAAGTAGCTGGAAAAGTTATACACTTAAGCCTAGGTTTTTTGATGTCTTTGATGAGGGCTGAGTGAAGCGGATGAAAACTTTGTTGACATGCTTTCGAAGAAAAAGGCAGAGTTGTTTTTCCATAAGAGAATTTATTACATTGATTAAGTGTCTGACTCAAAAGGCAGAAAAGTGGGATTTGTCTGCACACATAAGTTAGCTTAGTTTACGACCTCGTCACAATGTTTTGGGATATGTGGAAAAACTTGACATCTGTCACGACCAATTGGACCTTGGGAGGAGGAGGGAATGCAAGTGGGTGTAATGGAGGTTGTGGTCATGGGTCCAGCATCTCCAAGGGTAAATGTCATTTCCACACATTTTGAGCTAACAATAAAAAAATTGATAGACTTCTGTAATTCCCAGCGTCATGCAAATTGTAAGTAAAATTAGTTTCAATAAGTCTTGGTGCACTTTCTTCCAGGTTTGTCAAAGCCCACAAAATATAACCGTCTAGAGTCGTATTCTGGACCAGTCAAAAGTCGTTCTCATCCTGCAAATCTGATAACTTTAGCAACAGCTGAAGCTGCTGCGTCCCTTTCATCATCATCGCAATCGTCTGCTTCGTCGTTGGAATCAATCACAACCTCTTCATCGCCAGTGATAAAGTCGTTCTCATCCTGCAAATCTGATAACTTTAGCAACAGCTGAAGCTGCTGCGTCCCTTTCATCATCATCGCAATCGTCTGCTTCGTCGTTGGAATCAATCACAACCTCTTCATCACCAGTGACCAATCAAGGGACTAAGCAATGGAATTCAGAAAGAGTTGAAGTCAACCCGGGTAAAGGTAAAAGCGGAATCTCTAGCAGCAGTAGAAGTCGGTGGACTGCACAATCACTTAGACATTCCCTAAGCAGCACGTTTTCATTTACTTCTTCGAGTTTATCATCTTCCAATAAAGTAACAATGGAGTGTGCGAGCTCTAATGACATTTTAACGAATTCGTGTGCTCCCTCCATTTATTCTGATAAGCACCCTGCAACACCAACAACAATAGCAACCCATGTTTTGAATAACAACAATGCTGAAGCAAATACTGCAAATGACCAAGGATTCACCTGGAATAGCGCCAAAAAGAGCGATACTGTTTTAGACTTGTGTAAGTTGGGTCATTCTCCTGCTTTCATTTCTTGCATGTTTTGCACATTTCCTATTATTCAAATGTTACGTGGCTAAAGTAAGGCATTTTATCAAATCTTCCAATCCATTTATCACTTTTAGCCTCCGGAATGCGATTTTAAAGGCGTCATAATCATCATCATCATATACTTGCAACACTGAAAAGAAGAAATAAGACGGGTCACGTACGATACCTCATCTTTTTCATCTCATTTTGCTATTATGGCTTATCAATTGTCTGTTTTACATATAAATTTGATATAGTGTTTCTTCGGTTTCTTTCCAAAACTTTGTCCTAAACTATGATAAAAAGAGTGGTAAAACGCATCGTTCCAAAAACGGTTTCATAAAGAAAGTAATAATAAAAAGCTTTTCCACAAAAATGGAGATAAGATACACAGAAAGTAAAAAGATAAAGCAATGAAACATTAGAGTAGTTATAGTAGTGTCTTCTCAAGTTGACCCAAATCCCAACCTTATAACAAAGACCCAACCAAACCACCCGTCTTTTGTTCCCAGTCCAGACCACGCTAAAACCAGAAACCCAGCTATACCATCCATACAAAACATTTTTTATCCTTTTGGACGCTGTCCAAGGCAAGATGGATCCAGTCTGCATAAAATATATGTATACAGAATAGCGTTTTCCTACTTAAAAATATAAATTCTCTTTTATATCAGGGAAACTCTTTTATCCGTCTTTTAGTTTGTCTACTCACTGCCTTTTACTTTTAGTATCTCCTTGTTTTTACGTTAGAGTAAAAATTCATTCAGATTAGTCCCAAACGGATACTCAAAAATAGAGTTTAGTTCAAAGAGCTACTACAAATCGGACTTCCGTGTTGACTCACCATATACAGTTGATGCAACAGCATTTTGTTGAAGGGAATCAATCAAAATTCTCCCTTTTTTCAATTTGTGAGAGCGACGAAGGCGACCCATGATACTATTCTCAACAAGTTCTCGGAAGTTCCAAAATAACCTTATTACAGATAAAAGTACATTTATATATTGCTCCACTCTGCTTTTGCTTTTCGTAATTGAATTTTCCTATCAACAAGCATTTCCAGTCATGCATGGCTAGTAATATCTGAAGAAGAGGAAGCTCTTGCTTACTTGAATTTGGCCCTGAATATTTTCATAAAAGCCCAAAAGAAACACTGTTAGCTTTCCNGGCTAGTAATATCTGAAGAAGAGGAAGCTCTTGCTTACTTGAATTTGGCCCTGAATATTTTCATAAAAGCCCAAAAGAAACACTGTTAGCTTTCCAGTACGTAACTAGACTGGGCTAATGACACCGCTGGGAAACATTATTAGATCTTTCGTTTAAGCCATTTTCTATCTTTCTTCGTCGTAAAAGGAGCCATTTTCTAGAGTAAGCTGGTATATATTGCCAATTTATTACTTTAGTCTTTTGAAACGACTCCTATTAAAATTCAAATGAAATCAGTTGAACAGCGATACCCAACCAAACTATCATTAATATGACCGAAAAACATATTAGCTAATGCCTAGGCTTCTAATAAATGGTATTATTTTTACAACAGAATTCAAATAATGAACGACACTTTTCAATTTTAACGTTCAAGTCCCCAATTAAGTAGATTTCTAGTCCCCCTTCTAGTAGTAAACACAATTTCTGAAGAAAAACCCCTTTTTCATCTATAAATCATGTTGAATTATTTTATTAAATTCCAGCGGGACAAATCGCTGACGAAGATGAAGATGACGACGATGACGACAATCATTTAACATGTGAGGTATGTGACCGAGCTTTCCCTACCCCGAGAAAACTTGCTGAACATCAACGAAAAAAGAGACATTATGGGTGAGTGCTCAAAATTAAAAGAATTTTTTATACTTCCTTAACAAGACAGGTTAGACATTACATTTTACAAAAGACTTAACAGGTATCATTAAATGAATTACCCTTTAGACATTGAGAAGAAAAATAAACGAAAAAATCTTTCTCTTTTGCCCTATAATTATAAAAACGTTCCGGGAACATAGACATATGAACTAAAACTGCAGTAGAAGTTGACCTTCTTCGTAGAGATGTGAGACTACTTGTCAAACACACACAATGAAAAGCCATCTTAAAATATAACTAGGGGTTGGTAGGTTGCATGTTTACGTCTTCAGTCATGAAAGATATGTGATTTGCCTTGGAAAGGCTCGTTATTTCTCACTTTTTTCCTACAACTTCGACATTATTGTTTAGAAGTGGTATGTATGGATATGACTGCTCGTACCAATTTATCGACAGAAGAAACTAATTTCTGCCTTTGACTTGAGAAGGACAAGTGAATGGATTTATAAGAATTTTATAACGTTTAGTTTGTAAACTTACGCCACGAGGAGAAAGCAAGAATGAAAAAGGTAGTAAAATAAAGGTGAAGGAAACTACTGCTGGACAGAAACCTCAGCAGATTTTGTGTCCCGATGGGAGCTGTAGACCCCATCTGTTTACTTTCGATTGCGTAAGCTCTTTCTTTGAACAAAGAAACAATAAAAATCAGATAAGAAAGAACCCCTGGAGGAAAATGATAAAATTGGGAAAGATTTTGCACTTGCCTGTTCTTTGTTAGATCGCTTTTTCAAAGTTTATGTACATTATAAGCAGTTTACTTGTGAGTAAATGTCTTAAGCGTAGTAAACATTTTAGCCTGGGGAAATTTTGATAGACAAATTCAAAGAAAAGTGCTGGAAATATGGTTTTTGCCAAACTAGATCAACCGTTTTTTACTTTTGCTTTCACATTCGCTGCTCCTACGGTTATTGCCAGATCAAAATACTAGTAAAACACCTACAAGTTATGTACATGTTAAAGGCGTCAATACTATTCCCCGATTGACCTTTCAGTTTACCGACGAGGTCAATCCTTTTTCTTTTACAGATGGTTCGTTTTCATAATGATCAACCATTACCTAAGAATATTTCTTTTTAGAGTGTATGCGAAAGATTCGATTACGTTAGCAGTGATTTTTCTTTTGTGTTATTGTTCTCATTTGAGAGTTTTATGTGCAAATATATTCTGTCTGAAAAAAGTATTGCAAAAGTGTTTTGATTAGATGAGGTTGATTGCAAAATGTAAGAGAGCAACCATTTACTGCTTTTGTAAAAAGATTCATGTTTTTGTTGTAAATGGAAATGGAAGAGAAATGACAGGTTTTTATTTATTTTCTAACATCCCGTTTATTAAAGAAAGAAAGGGAAATGTTGATTGTAAGAAAAAAGTAGCTTGGCACAACAATTTTTGGAGGAAATTGTTGAAAGAAAAATAATAATACGAAATGAAATGTGTAATAAACAGGCAGTAGGGTGAGAAATGGGAATGTTGTTTGTGGATGAGAAGGGAAAGCTGTAAACTTGTCAGTGTCAGCTCCTCTTTTCGCTACATTCCATTATTAATATGAAAGGACACGACAAGACACATGTCGTTATCCTTGCACGAGAGAGAGAGAGAAAGGAGAAAAGAGGATGGAAACTTTATCTGACAAAACCAGCAAGGCACTGTTATTAGTACAAACGAAGGAATTGCATGATGATCCTAAAAAGTAAAAGCTTTTTCCAAATTCACTTTATAAGCTGTCTATATATGCACAATAGTGTCTTAACGAGTTTCGTTGTGTCGGTCCTTCATCATCTTATAATTCATTTGTAGAATTGAAGGCAAAGTGAAAGTAAACACGATATGTGTATTTTATATTATGATTTGCATTTTCTATTTCTTCACACTATCCGAATTCGCAAAGATGATATAAGGATGATGATGATAATGCTATGCTATTTAATTTCCACTCCATTGTCAGTTTCTCATTTCATTTATAATGTTTCCTTTTTTGGGGTTTTTCCATTTCCTATTATTGCTGCTTTGTCATGACGAGATATCATGACTATACGAAATGCGTTAGTGGTGGTGGTAGAACTTGCACGATCTCAATTACCATTTCACCATCGCAGAAGTAGTAGTGGTTAGTGCTCAACAGAATATTAAAATGTATTACTATTCTCCGCCTCATCGTCCTCTTCAAACTTAATGAATTTCGTTTGTTTGTCTTGCACTTCTAAATTGTTTCCAAATGATGTTGTGTGGCAAAGACGTAAAGACGTTTTCGTTAATACTTTTCTCAACTGGTTTTAAATTTTGCAACGCAAATCTACTGGAAAATCCATTGCTTTGACTATTTCATTCATTACGTAAGAGCACAATCTGGGTATAAACACCAACACGATAACATAATCCTTTTATAAATCTGGTAATAATTTTACAATGTCAGTCAAGAAGCTTTAATCAAGTTTGTTTATGCCTGCCCACATATTATATGCAAATATTGATAAACATTACCAAAAATAAAGGCTCGCAATGGCTTTTAATATCATTACTTAAAGGACAGCGTTATTGTCAACAAAACAACATTTTTTTGAATTGCTTAATTAAAACTTTCTCTTTAAAGCTTCAGCATGTTTTATCATACCCATAGTTCTGCTTTGTCGACTTCAAATCCACTGACCGTGATTGAAGTAACAAAGTGTGATTTCATACATAAAGTTCTCTTACCTTGTTCTATGATTTTATTCAATAACAAAAAAGTGTTGCATAATAATGCAAAAAAACTACTTTCTCCTTTATATCTACACAGAATCTTTCTCTCGCTTTCCTGAACTCAAACAGATTTATACATATTTGATTCCTTTGAAAACCAAAAAAAATCTCCAAAAGTCCATGAGTTTACTAACGAGGATAGGAAAATCACATTTTTTGCTAGGAACCTAGTTCTTGCATAATATCTGCAGTTTTCCGTGGAAATGCTTTCAACTGAACCTCGTTAGCTAGCCTTTTTCTTACGCAAGTAAGCTCCAGCTATAAAATAGTGCGGATTTTATACCAAAAATACACCGTTTCTTTTACTCAAAGAAATGTTTACAAAGCGAAAAGCTGAGCTGCATATCAATGATCACATTTTCTGACAGGAAAAAAGTGCAGAATTAACTTCCTTTCTTTAAGACGTCTCTTTGCTGCTCCAGTCCTGAAATTGCGAGTTTAGAATTAGTGTGCCGTGGTTCCTTTTTCTCTTTTTCTTTTCTTAATATGACGGTGGCTGGCTGGGTATTTGGCATACTTAAAATAAAATATCATCCATTTTTATGTGAAATGCAAAACTCCAGAAAATGAATAGACCTTTCTGTTTAGATGATCCTAGTTATTTCACTGCCGTCAACATCACGTAAAACTAGAAATTGGAAAGGAAAACACGACTTAAATTATCCTTTCAATAAATTTTTATTTTTATTACGTTAGAATAAAGACGAATTCTTCTTTCTGTATGGTTCTCTAAATGCTATTCTGTTTCCCTTTGAATCTTTTTAAAACAGATGTCTACAGTGTGACAGCATATTTCCCAGCAGGGAAGTGCTGGAATGTCATCGGGAGCAGATGGGACACTATAACTATGACCATTACTTTTATGAAGGCGAGGATGAAGTCTCTGACTCGGATTCCTTTGAAACGGACGACGATGAAAATGGACTGGGAGATTACTCAGAGGAATGCGATGATGAGGAGAGGGAGCGTCTTTTGTAGTGAAATAATGCAATTTAAAAATGACGAGAGAAAGAAAGGAGAATATATTAAAGCCAAAAAATTTTGACTTTTCTTGAATAAATATTAACTTTTACATATACGAAATGTGTGTACCTAATATAACAGAATTTAAGCAAAATATATAGTCTAATTGTAAAAAAACAGAAATTTATTTGTTTTTCTCTTAGTGAATATATTCAATAAATGAAATTACTCAAGACTTCTTTAGTTATGGAAACCTATACTATACGACCAATGCGTTAAACAAAATACAAAATAATTGAATGTAGATTATGTGTGGTCAACATAGCGATAATTGCAATTTTTAAAAAAGGAACCGAAATCACTAGGAAGTTAAGCCCAAT
>JAANSO010001137.1:0-19214 GCA_036507315.1 Lepidocyrtus fimetarius | reverse complement strand
TTTTCTTGAGAGTTCGTTAAGACAGGAAATTGGAAAGGAAGTTCCATGTTCTGTTGAAAAGAAGAAAGTTTGAATGTTTGTTTAGATAAAAAAATATTGTAAATTTAGATAAAACTGTAAGTACGGATGGTTGGAGTGGGAGGAAAGCGGATAGAAACCACTCCAACAGCAGAACACTGTTTGATCTGCTCTCAAGTAAACCAAACATGTTCTCAGATTATCTCTAGCAGAAAAAGTATGCTGAATGATAGTAATGGAGAGGGATATACATAGCGTGTGGCAAAGCCAGAGTTTTTTGGACCTTTTCCAAAACGAGATTTTTCTTCCCTTGACATTGAAAAGACCTCTAGGCCATCCACAACACGAAAATGGTAGCAAGCAGGACTACCGAAAGGAAAGTAACAGGATTTGCACAAGAAAAGTCAAAGTAAACTCGCAAAAAAGTGATATGCATGTGGAATGGGAAAGGAGTAGCATAAAATTTTAAATCTTTTTGCAAAGTTTTCCAATTCGTGTAAAATGTGATGACTTTGATGTGTAGTCCTATATACTAATTCATATCAGTAAAAACCTAGTAAATCCAATAAAAATTGATCCCATTCAAACAAATTTCAAGTTTAAACAAAAAGCTTTTTGTAAAATAAACCGAGTTTTGGGGAAATATTGGAACTTTATGAACCGTTTTTATTACTGTTTTTGCAAAAATGTTGGAAATTGTGAGTAGCGCTTTTTGATTAAAAAACCTTTTCAAAACCGAGTGACATAGGTTTTGCAATTGGGTTTTGTTCTGTGGAAAGGTGTTTCCTCCTACATTATGCATAGTTTGGTTTGAATAAAAGCCGGTGGAAAATAAAACACACCTTTTCTCCGAAAAGAAGTAGCATAACTGCCACTAAACCGTCCCCGTCCACTAGGAAATATGATTATGTTTATTACCACGATTTTCAACGAAACTCAATTGGAATTCTTGATTAGCTCTTCTGTATAGTAGAAAGAGTAGCTCATTTTAGAATGGATTTTGCAAGGCTAAGCAAAAACCCATGGTTTTGCGCATAATAGAAGTAATAAAATAATAAATATTCCTTTTTCAATTGTGCGAGAAAATGGAAAAGTTGGTGGATTTGTTGGATTTTGAACGTGCCATGTGGCTCTTTCCATTCCTTTTCTGTCACAGACACGGGTGAATTGAACAGGAACTGGATTTATTGAAAAGTTATAAAAAATAGAGAGTGACGGGTCTCTCGTGTAAGAACAGACGTTTCTTTTCTCTCTTTTGGGGGAATGAAGGAACAGTTGCAAGTTGTAACTACTGGCAAGCAGTTTTTTCACAATGTCAATGCCAAAGACGTCATCATCACCACCATCAATATTGTTAATAGTTAATTGAAATGAATTGCCTGCTTGACTTTCCCTTTTCCTCGCATAATAAAAACCGAGATGAAGTGGAAAGTAGCGTGAAATATGGTCAGGACTCAAGACCTCTCTGGTGGAAATGGAAGGTGTTGGGTTTTTGAGGTCAAAATCTAATTGCCCAGGAGTAGGAAAAGTATAGTCGTAGAAATAGAAGGGAAAGAATGGTGAGGCAGGCCTGCAAACTCTATTAATTTTCTTACAAGAACCATTAACTCTTAAAAACGATGTCATTATTGCTTTTTAGTCGGAATTGTACTATTCAGCTTCATTCCACCCACTCTAAAATCCTCTTTCTCTTCCATTCAACTGGAAAAAGCTTTTGAGTCACAATGCTGAACACCACTTGGGAAAATTTCAGACATAATTTCTCCACTTTAATTGCAGAGGAAATCGCATTAGCGAAAAAAGACCTCGGCATTGATCTTGAAATAGAGGAAAAAGATCTTTTTACTAACCACAGAATAAAAACGAAGGACAAAAGAATTAATTTCCAGATGAGCAGAGAGAAATTGCTCAAGTTTTTAAGAGTATTTTTTCAATCACGGCTTTGTCAATTCCCATGAAATTAGGAATTATGGGGATTAATGAGGAGAAAAATGTTTTTCCTAAAGACCACCATCAAGCAACATAACAAATACTCGCTTTGGTTTTAACATGCTCATACCTTTTTGATGATGATTGAGAATGATAATGGACATCTTAATCATCATCAACATTACACGTGTAAAACGACGAGACGCTCTTTTCTCTATTTAATTTATCCTTTACCCTTTTACAAAAATGAAAGGAGGGAAAGCAACGGCTTATTTTCTTTCATCATTCCAGAGGGATCTCTTTGGATCCTTAAAAATAATGGAATTTATAAGCATGTGAGCATGGATGGTGGTTACGACGGGTGAAGTAGTGGGCTAGAGAAAAACGTGAGATGAATAGCTTTCAAAATATTTACCTTTGCATAAAATGTGCATAGTTCCTTAAAGAATTTGCGAATGAGGCACTGGAAAGGGCAATGCATTATCTAGGACAAGAACAAGAGTTGTATTATGCTAATGAAATGATCCTCTTTCTGTGAGTTTTTCTCCGAAATAGTCCCACACGAGATTATAGCTTAGAACTTCAGAGAAAAATGGAATTAGCAATGGCACAGGTGGAACAACTACAAAAGGACGTGTAATATTTCGCAGTTCAAAATGTAAATTTTATATTTATACGTAATAATTTTAATGACAGATTCCAACCTCCTCAATCTTCTTTGCCCTTTCATTTCAAATTTAATTTCTTGGTAAGTGAACGACGTTTTTTGTATCTGAACACAGGAAATGTATTAAAATTAGATTGAATTTGTCGGAAACTTTAAGCTCTCCTCAATCTCCTTTGCCCTTTCATTTCAAATTTAATTTCTTGGTAAGTGAACGACGTTTTTTGTATCTGAACACAGGAAATGTATTAAAATTAGATTGAATTTGTCGGAAACTTTAAGCTTTCCGGAAACATGTAAAGGGCAGCAACTTTCAAGGAAATAAAAACATGTCGCAGGGATTTTTAACGTAGGAAATCCTAATTAATCATTGAACTTCTCTTGAATTAGAAAAGCTCATCTGATCCCTATCACATGAGGATAAAGTTAATGATGATGACAGGAACAGGAAGAATCATTCAGAGTAAGAGAAAGTTACGTCATTGTATATTATCAAGCAACAGCTCAATGAAGAACTTTTTCCTGTTATCTAAGCAAATTGGCTTCCTTTTGATAAAGATCCCTTTTAACGAAAAAATCTACAGAAGAAAATGAGAATAAGACTTTTGCTTAATTACAGTTACTAAAGTCTTTTATCTTCTCTGACGGAAACTGCAAATGAGCTTTCTTTTTGCATAATTACCAGGAAAAGGAAAGGGAGAAGGCTATCTCGTTAATTAATCCTTGAAAAGTTAAAAACGGTGCTTTTCTTGCGATGATGAATAGACTTGTTTACAGCCTTGTCACTTTGTAATTTGTACGAATTTTCTGCCTTTTCATTAACAAAAAATTTATATTATGACTATGTCCACGTCCTCCCTCCCATCATTCCTTTATTCCGTAGTAGAATTGGAGCGTGGATGAAAAAATGAGTAAATTAGGCTAATTCATAACTTTATACATGTTTTGACGTTTTTGACATCATCCCCGCTTGTATAATGAGCTTCTGGTGGTGCAACTGGCGTGTTCTGTCGCTCATTCATAATAAGAAACACATGGGTTCCAAAAATTTTCTTAAATAATCCACCCCCATTTGCTTTTTTTAACAAAGAATTTATAACAGACAAGTTTATTTTTAGCAAATAAGCAAAAGATGAGTATCTTTGCTGACAAATGATTTCCTCTCGCTACCCTCATTATCATCTTGGGCATCAGCTTTTTAAAAAAGATTTTTTGTCTAAAAATACGGATAACTTTCTAAAAATAAACTGCGAACAAAGTTCATTAATAAAAAATATAAGAAAAATAAATTTTGATGTTTTTATCCTTTCTTAAAATAGGTCTATCAAGTAAACACAGGCAAGTTCTTATGCCGAGATAAATACTACGGGAGAAAGCTGACCGTAGATGGATTTAAAGAAGGGATTTATCAATTTTTACACAACGGAAGCCGACTGCGAACCGATGCGATTCTACCGCTTGTGGAAAAACTAGAAGATTTAAAGAAAACTTTGGAAACACTGGACACCTACAGGTTCTACACAAGCTCCCTTCTCCTATCTTACGAAGGGCTGGATCCTGAACTGCATGGGGATGCGGAAGAACAGCAAATGGTTATTTCAGAAGAAGAGGAAGACAAGACAGGGGCAGATGCCGGGGGAGTAATTGTTGCTCGGTGTAATATTCCTGTGTCCAAATCAGCAGATTTCCAACAATACCCCAACAGGGGGAGGTCATTAGACAATGGAAAATATACTTCAGTGGTAACCACTTCAGTTTCTGCAAATTGTACAACAACAGCTTCTGGAACTCCAACAAGCATTTCTGCAGACAACATCTCAAGTTTGGCGAGGTCATCTGATTTAAAAGGTGAACTTGGAGAGAAAGTTATTCCTGGAGCTCCCACCGCCTCCTGCTTACCAAGCGAGTCCGTTGCCGTGTACGTGATCGATTTTGCCCATGCAACTCATGCAAACCTGGGGTATTACTCGAAAGAGCATGTGGGACCGGATCAAGGATATATTTTTGGGATTCAAAGTTTAATCAAAGTGCTGAGAGAGATTTATGAAGAGGAATGTGGTTAAAAATAGAAGTTATGAATAATTTAAGTATAGGAACTCTGCATAATGCTAACTTTAAAAATAGAAATTTAGAATTCACATAGAATGGATTAAAAAGAGGATTTATCTGTAAAAATGTAGAATAGAACAGGAAAGTCTTACGATTAATGTGTGTACCTTTTTGAAACTACCTGAACATGCCACACTTAAATATTTACCAATGAAAAGAATGAAAGAAAATTAATGTACCTTACAAAAGTCTTTTAGACTAAAATATAATTTTAAAATGTACATTTAATTATAATTAGGACTATTTTATGTTGCAACTACAGTCGGAAGTTGATTTTTACAAAAATTGAATACCCAGTCAGACGCAGCTTTCCAGTTGACTTTGAAACTTTTCTTGGAATTGGGCTGCTATTTCCAAGTAAGTCTTTGTTAAGATTATTACGTGAAAGAGAAAATCCTTAGAGATGTGCTAATGAATTGTGTTTGTTTTATTTTCCTCCACAGATTATACCTTTTAACCTAATTAGCGCTTCGGGATTAGTAAATGGCTTACGTAATACAAAATTCTTCAAATCACTTTGACTTCACGTGTTGTTATAATCCTCTCTGGAAACAAAGTACAATTCATATTTACTGCTTTGAAAAGGAAAAGTTGAAGTAGCAAACGAAAAAGCTAAATGGAAACGAGAGGAAATTACATTATTTTCCACTTTAAAAACTCCCAATAAATCAATTACGTAAGTGCTTTTGTCTAAAAATGTAATATAATGCCATTAGGTAATGCTATGTAAGATTAAATTATAAAGTTTTGTTTTTATCTACAGGTTTCCAAGAATAAAACTACTGTGGTGTTTAAATTAAAGAAAAACAAGCCAGGAGAAACAAAAAAGCCAATTTCTTACGTGGTCCAACGTAACTTTGAAACTTGTAACTTTCTTTAGTTAAACTTGTAATAATAAAAAAAATAATCATTTGATAATAAATTAATCATTTGTATTGATTCTACTATTACAAATTAAATGAAAAGAAGAGAACATGTTGAATACAAATATGAATGGACACAAGAAACAGAAAAATATTTTTAAAAGGAATTCCCTGAAGATAATTGTAAATAAGATTACTTTCGTAAGAATGAGCAAACTTATAGGAATAGAAAGATAATTGAATCTGTAAAGCAAATAAATGATTGATAGTCTTAACTTACCTCTTCAATGGAATGTAACCAAAACATCAGTAAAAAGTAGTCATTTTTTGTATTTATACCTGATCATTATGTAACATTATGGTGCTGCTGATTAGTGATAGTTAAAAATAGCTAATAAAGTATTTTAATGCAAATAATTTAAAAGTTTTTTTTCCTTTTTAGACTGCAATTTAGGCTAATTATTGTGTTAGTTTAATTTTTTATGCAATATTTTTGTGATACTTATTATTTTACCCAATTAAGTTATTATAAGTATGTGTATTTATGATTCTCTTAAAGACTGAGTAAATAAAACATTTAATTTGAACACGACTGGAGCAAATGATAATTTAAAATCCACTCATCATCTAAGTTTAACGATAATCCCACGAATTTGTAATATGGTGTAGGTTCATATTGACATAAAACCAAAACCATAAATTTTTTTGCGATTACAATCGCAATATTTATTGCAATTTTTGTGCAATAAGTTTTCAATCATCTGTAAACTTTGGAATTTAAAAAATTAAGAAGTTAAGCAAAGCAATCAAAATATGACTCTGTCAACTAAGTAAGAAATTAACTATTCGCTGAACCAGTCCCCTCCGTTTGCTTTTTAATGGCGGCACATTGATTGCTCCCGAATCATATATTTTAAGACACATTGTGGAAAAGTATTTATTTTCCCAAACTCCACTTGTGCTTTTCCATTCCTTCTTTGCATGCTTCTCCGAAAGGACAGACAGGCCCTTTTCTTCGACAATTCCCATATTGGCTTCAGCAATTTTAAACAACTCTTTGAAANTTTCTTCGACAATTCCCATATTGGCTTCAGCAATTTTAAACAACTCTTTGAAAAGTATTTTGGAATTTATCTGGAAATATTTAAGTTGTGGTGCGTTCACATTGCGGAGAATTTCGATGACATTATTAACCGCAGTCTCATGATGCATCAGCACATGCTCTAGGAACACTCTCTCTAGATTTGGAAATAAATCGGGTTGATTGAACTCAGCAGTCCAAAACATTACGTCCAGTTGTAAGATTGTGATTTGGGTGAAGTAGAAATAGAAAGGGATCGAAATGGGTACCCGAAAACTAATTCCCATCATAGGATTTATTGAAAGAGTTTTTAAACTCGGGAGATTTGGAAGGATAGTTGATTGGTTGCTATCTAGTTCCCAATTCTCTTCCACTTCTGCAAGAAACGTACTACAGAATTGGAAAGTGATATTTCTAACGTTTGGGAGTAAAGGCAAAGCTCTTGTAACAAATGCTCTTGTGTCTTCTCTGTTCGACAATATTATGTGGAATGTCACTGAACGAAGGAAATGTCCGATTCTTTCCAAAAGCTCCAAAATTGATTGAGTATTAGCATTAGCATAGGTTTGATTAATACGAAATAATTGAATTGGTCCGAAAAAACAGAAAGTCAAATGTTTTGTTAAAATTGGACAAGTCTGTAACGAATGGTGTTTGATTTTATCGAAGCATCCGCACACCCGACTCCGACTCTGCATAATTGACCCTCGGGTAAGGCTTGGCATAAAAACGGTGTGAATTCGCAAGTGTGGGGAGTAGTTGTAATCGCAATCCTCCCAGTGCCCATCCACGAATTTTCCCACTGCATTGAAACAATCGCGAGAAACCAGTCGGCAGGAAAAAAACGCTTTTTGAAGAAGTCTCGTATTCTTACTTGCCATGTTGTAATAGTTTACAGGATAATCTAGTTGTTTTAAAACCACTGGAAGGGTCTAAAAATCAAATTGCGAAAGTAAATAATTCAAAATGTTTTGATTTGCATAGACACCATCATTCTGAATTCTCTGTGATGAATTCTCATCATTTTTACCACAGCAAAAAGCCATCCGGCCTTTTTCTCATTAAGCTCCGTCAAATTCAAAACTTCCAAGGCATTTAAGCGATCTAAAGGATCATCCAGTTTTTCTAAAACTTTATTCCAGAGCTAAAGACAAATATCATAACAAATTTATTATCAATTGCTCGGGTGGAGGGCTCAGATTTATTAGTTTTTCAAGATTAGGAAAGAAAGCATTGCGCATGTGGCTCATAAATATACCTCAGGTGTCAATTTTTCTGAAATACAAGTCATCGCAACAAGTGAGGGGGGTTACGATTTGGATAAGGTAGGTTGTTCGGTGTTCCTAATTTTTAATGAAGGACCGATGCTTTTCTGTATGGGCAGGGGGTTGGATGTAACGAAAAATGTGAATTTTCTCTGCATTTTGTTTAATTGCATACGCAAGCAGAAACTTACTTAGAGTTATCTATTCTTTCTTTTTACTAATAATTTTGTTACCTTGGATTAAAACCTAAAATAAACGCTTGTTTTTTATATGAAAGTTACATTCTAAAAACTATTGTAAGCAGCGAATTGTATCGGTTTAAAGTAACATCGAAGTTTCCCCAGAGCTGTGGTTCCGGCTCACTATTTTTGGTACTACGAGGGACTGGCATGTACTCCTTAAGGTCGCAGGTTCGAGTCCTGGCAGTTATTTTTTATGCATTTAGAGAGGGGAGTTGATTAAAACAGGGTTATTGCTGCATGCATGTGTGCAATGGCAATGACGCTCTGATTTATCATGTACAAATAGATTGGAGGGTAAAATTAATTGCGATTGCGAAGCAGAATTTGTGATGAAAATAAACTAAGCTAGAATGGCAGCAGTTTATTAACAAAAGAAATTTAAATCTTTATTTTAAATTCAGAGCAAAAGTTCATGAGAAAAGTTTACAAGAAACCCTGAATGTCGAATGCTCATAAGTTAGACCTAAGGTCATTTATATATGTTGCTCGTCTCATAACAAAACTATGCAAGCGAGCTTTTCTAAACCAAAAATTTTCCAAGTTATTAAAAGATTAATCCTTTCTAAGAAATGGCTTGACTAAACCAAGTCAGCCATTCAATAACCAATTTTATCCGGCTTTCTTTTGGGCCTTTTACATAAAAATAAAATCCTAATCCTAATAATGAACCTTTTTAACTTATAAAAATTGTTTAAGCCACCAAGAAAATAATCATGCATTGTTTATAAAATATTGATGAGCAAGGGTTAACAATTACTCATCACAGAATTCACTAATAGAGCTGTCTGTGGTCCCGGCTCGACATCTTTAGTATTTAAAGGGACTGGCGTGTGTGTGCTCCATCTACGCTTGAGTCCCGGCACAGTCAAAAATTTTTACTCAAACTTTTTAATTTTTACTGATGATAAAACTAAAGGCTGAACAATGTGAATAATGTGATTCAAACAATAATCAGCTAACTAACTAACTAAAACTAAAACTAACACAAAGTCATTGCATAATCACAGCTCACAAAAAGCATAATTTTGCATTAGAAAAATGCATTTCCAGCTCACGCTCGTTCTTTGTTTTTGTTGCTCATCTTTGTTCATTTTTTGCTATGGTCAGGCGGGAAGGAACAGCGGCAGCTTCTTTCATGCACTCTGTACCTCTACAAAATGCACTTCTCTACACATTTTTTGACAAATCAAAACAAATGTTTTAGCCACCAGCTTGGTCTTTTAAATTTCTTATCATTTAAAGTGATTTAATTAAATGTTAATTAGCATATTTAAATGTGTGTGACATTTAAAAAATGTAAGCTCTTTGATGTCATTGTCACTACTAAACAGTTAAATGTGAGTGATTAAATCTAAAGTTAAAAGATCAAGGAGGGATAATGGAGTTCGAATCGGAGACCCCACCAAGCTCCCCAATTTTGGGGTACAGCGGCTCCAGGGATGAGCAGAGTTTAATTGGTAAGAATAAAATCGCATTATTTCGATGAGTTGTCAGCTTTGTATGTGGCATTCTTCATTTAAATGTTGATTTGCTTCCAGATTCAGGCGTTGTTTACTGCCTTAACTGCAAAGGAGTTCCAAGGCCTTCAGATCATTCCTTCAGTTCAGAAAGTTACATCCTCCGAAGGGAATTAATCACAGCTATTGAGAATATGAAGCTGCCTGGAAATTTTCATGAAGACGTGAACAATGGACTCTCTAGGTTGACAAACTGCTTTAACGGACATCTCTTCGATTTATTGGATAAGGAACAAGTAGAGTTAGTTTTAAGATTGTGTCGGAAAGCAATAGCTTCGTTAGAATTTTTATCCAATTCGGCTAATTCGATCAGCTATCAAGACATTCGAAACGCCGAAGTAGCAGCAGACGATTGTGATGAATTAAGTAATCAAAATCCGTGGAAGCTTAGGAAATCAATTTGCCATTTCTTTAACTTGATTGTAAGGAGATTGAAACTATATCGGACTTTGTGGAAACCGGAAGACTTTGAGAAGGTGTTTGTAGGATTGAGAAAGTCTTTGGGAGTGGCAAGACAGTGGCCATCTTTGCTTCAGGATCACTGCGGAGCCAGAAATGGAAATGTAAGGAGATTGAAACTATATCGGACTTTGTGGAAACCGGAAGACTTTGAGAAGGTGTTTGTAGGATTGAGAAAGTCGTTGGGAGTGGCAAGACAGTGGCCATCTTTGCTTCAGGATCACTGCGGAGCCAGAAATGGAAATGAGGTAGATAACTAAAAATTAACAATGATAAAACCATTTGATTTTAGTACCATAATTAACTTTATTCACTGGACTTGTACAGTGCAGCTCTTCAACATACCACTTTTTCCATCTCCAACTGGAGCTCCGTTGGTCCCTTCTACTGATCTATGAAGCGAAGGAGTCAGTTATTCAATGGATTCTTGACGACTTGATTTTTTTAAGTTTGAGTATTTATAATAAAGAGATTCTTCCTTTAGATGAGAAACAGCCGTTTAACTGCGCATGTGTGAAGGAAATATGGGTGATGCTACGGCTATTGTTTGATGAAGTATTACCCCAAAAGGTATGCATAAATAATCTTATTATCAAAACTAATTAATTACATTAACCTAACTAATTTTATTTTTATTTTTTTAGAAACCATTTTGGGAGCATTTTGGGGAGGCAATGAAGAGATGTACAGAAATTGACAAATTCGACAAATTCTTTCCAATATGGCTAACAACCTACTTATCTGACGCAAGCAACTACACTGCTGCCGGTGTCTACTCCCCGAAAGCTCATGGTTCCAACAATGGCTACAAATTCTTGCGTGAATACTTCAAAGAATGGAATGGAAGTGGGAAGTCCGTCGAAATCGCCAGACTTTGTTTTAAAACCTTTAAAAATTGGGGGGCTGATGGAGACATCCTTCTATCCTTGTGGAGGCAGTGGATTCCTAGACTTGATAAAAGCACTGAATTTTCTTCAGACTTTCACTCATTTTCTAGTATCTATAATTGGCTGGAGTTGATATTTACCATTGTAAATAATCTTGGAGAGGAACTAACGGAACACGAAGTAGACTATTTGGGAACGAATAAAGACCCATTTTTCTATCTGGTTCGGCTAATCGGATGTTATGCAAAGTCCTGCAATGAAAAGGATATCAAAAGATTTAACTCCAACTTGATTATGAAACTTTCTAATACAGATAAATTTGGAGAATTGGGAATCATTAGAGTATCGACGCTACTTTTTGTAATTATTTCAGTCGTGGATTCCGATCGCGAAGCTTTATCCTTAGTAAGTTCCCAATTTGAATTATTTTTGCAGCTTTATGATATGTATAACATTGACTATTTACAATATTTGTTATTTGCAGGGAGAACGCCTCCCAACACTCTTTGTATACGAGAAAGAGAAAGGACAAAGGACAGTGTTTCCATCAAAACTTAAGGCAACTCTTCGCGTTTACTCCATCTTAATTCTCCTCTTACTTAGGAGGAAATTGGATATGACAACCATCGACAATGTGATCCTTGTTTACATGAAAATTGTAGATGAGCTACTCTCACATTTACCTTCAACTGGACCTTCGTCAACAGGAGAGTTATCTCACAAGGATCTCATCATGATTTATATCGATACTTTGGAAAATCTTCCAAATTATACTCCATCTCTGAATAAAGACAGTTCATTAGGACGGCATAACCTGATCAGCCCCAATTTCACAATGTGGCTATCTTCATGCGACCCAAATTATTTATTAAGAACGATGAGAATGTTGAAAGGACTGTCAAGCTGGATTTTAAAATGGACCGGTGGCCAAGACGAAATTATGTACAATCTGCCGGGATCAGCAACTTCCTCAGAAGCTAAAGAAATTCTTTCTGTGATAAGCGAAAAGAGTCTTCCCTGTATAAAAAACTGCGTCCTTCGAACTCAAAATCGAATTCCTTCAACAGACATGAAACCAATCGCTGAGTTTGCTGCTGACATAACAATTTTACGTTTTAAATTAAACTACCAGAAACCCAAACAGAATGAGCATGAAAATTTATTCTCATTGTTTTCCCTTCATAATTTAACCTGCCCAGTTGTGAGCCAGCATTTTATAGAAAGATTATTTGCGTGGAAGGCGGAGGGAGTTTGTGATACGGAGAGTTTATTTCCACCGGTCCAATGGGCTCAAGTTTGGATTCGTCTGGTGGCATTGGGTTGTACTGTTCCGGAGAAGTTAACAGAGCTCTTATTAGGCGGAAATTTCGCTTCCACTTCAAATCAAGAACTCCTCGACTACTTTTGCAAACATTGTGATGATTGGTCAAAGAATGACTTACAAAACATTCTAAAACAGTTGGTTAAAGTATTAGAATCAATAATGAAAGGCACATTTGTGAAAGAACAGATAAGTGTAAGAGGAGAAGATGAAGCTGCAAATGTTATCAATTCAGTCATTAAAACCTGTGCAGTGCTACTCAATTCCATTTCTTTTAACAAGCTTTATATCAAATCACAAGCTACAAGCGTAGGTCATCTGTATCTTAACTCTTTAGTGCCTCCCCCATGGCCTGGGGTTCCACCATGGGAAAAATTGAGTACTTCAGTGATGAAAGCTTTAGAAGAGAACCTTTTCCATGTCTTTTTGGGAATCGTTCAACATACAGGACTTGAAAGCGATGAATACTTGAAGCGAAAGCTTAAAGATCTTGTAATTTTGGCTCTGTTTGGATTTCTGAAGGAGCAACCTTCAGAGGCAGATAGGGGACGGCATCCCGCATTAGTACGGACGTAAAACACAATTTCACAAAGTTACGAAACTGGTTCAAGCATATATTAAAAACTTTATGCATTTTACTTTATTTTTTGTAGAAAATTCTCACTTACTGTAATAAAAATAATGTAACTCTGGTGGAAACAGAAATCCTCCCAAAATATATTGCTGGAGAAGATACCATAATCAAAGATGAGAAGTTGTATGTCCTTTTCCTGCGTGCAGTCAACCTAATTAGACAACATGGCTTAGCGACATACATACTGAAAATGGGCTCTGGAGTCATCAGGGCCTTCTTGCTGCATCCAAATATTAACAAAACTAGTTTGGGTCAGTGTCTAAATGCAATAGTTTATTGCTGCATGGCTGGGTCCACTCCAGCTTACAAGGACTTGGCGGTTCAAGCATTTGATGTTGCATTTCAGAAGGAGTTCGACCACAAAAGTCAAAGATGCTTTGACTTTTGTATTTCACTGACAAAAAGTAGTGGCCCGAGTCAGCGCGACAAAGCGTCCAAGAGATTTCTGGCAGCTGAAATCATCCCAATGCTGGAGCGGTATGTTGCCTCATGCGAAAGGAAACGGGCTAGTGGAAATGATACATCTCTGAGGTAAGGAACAATGAAAGCGATTAAAATCTACCAAGAAAACTCCAATACCAAATTGCATACTTTTAATGAAAAACTCATTTTATATTTTTTACAGGAGGAAGCTGGAAATTTTCAAAACAAATCTTCAAACTGCATTGGCGGAAATGTAATGGATTTTAATTAATTTTTTTATCGTTTTTTTTAATATTGTGACTTTTAAAATCTTTGGACGAATTATATTTTTATATATCGCTTTATCAATTTGTATAAGTTTTGTATTATGTTTGCGTGTATGCCTAATTTATCGTCACTTAGTCACTTCGTCAGTACCTATGTACGGAATAAATGATTATGTAAAACAAATTCGATCGCCTTGTGATCAGTAAATAAAATAACGCATTAACAAAGCCAAGTATAACTTGTCGATCCCCTATTTACTAATTTTATCTAGATATTAAGCTCAGTTACCGACCAGATTATTATCAAACAGTTGTAACATGCATGCTTATTTGTATGATCCTGTAAACCGTATGCGCTTTTACAGTCCTACCACTTAATGATTACTACTTTATTCACCTTGATTTGGTGCAAAAGCTTTCATTAAATCAGTCAACAATGGTCAAACAAACCCCGGTTAAGATTATATTGATTATCAGCCAATATAACCATCATTATCATCTCAAGTTGTAAACACAGAATGTATTCTCTTTAAACTCTCACTATCCATCTCAATATAAGCAACCAGTCCTTAATCTTCCATCATAATTACATTAATTATTCACAGAGCACCATCAAGCATTGTTTGTATGAATTAATTATTATTAGCTGCAAAGAAAAATCAATCAACTCATTTACTCTCTGGTCAAGTGGGTGGGTTTTTCGATGGTTATCCTGTGAATTGCAAAAACTACTTCTTATAAATATCCATTAGAAAAAAAGGTAAAAGGTATAAAAATGAGTTTGCTTGGTAATTCGTAGGAAGGTGATTTATAATTGCAAGTTTGTAGTAAAAGGAAGGCTATAGAGTACAGAAAAGCTGTGGAATACCTACCCCATATAAGTCTATAATAGCGATCACATCGCAGAGCTACAGCGTCGTCTTCATAGTGAAGGGCAGTTACCTACTTTTTAACTTTTTTCTCACAGCGTCTACTCTTTTTTGTAAGTTTTGCTAATCTAAATGCCTAAATCCTTACAAGTTTTAGTTTCATATCGCTGTAAACGTTATCATAAAACATTTTCCTTATCAGGAATTTTTCAATGGGAATGTGCAGCATTTGCCATTCAAAATCTTTAAAAAAATTCGTATCTCTGATCAATGCACGTTCTCTTTTCTTTTAACATTCCAAAACTAACGATAAGTGGAGTGGAAGGAAAGGGTAGGCAGAAGTTGCATGCAATGATTTGCAAAAAAATATTTAGGTAACTTATTAGGCAGTATTATGGGAACAATGGGAAATTGAAGAAACGGGAATTTTAGAAGCATGTTAATTAGACACTAAAATATACACTGTTGTTGTAGATAAATTCTTACATTGAGCATTTTGTTCCAGTTTGTATTACGCTTTTGTGCTATGCGTTTCACAAAATTGCTTTTAAAGGCTTAAAAATAGTTTTTAACGATAAATTAAGCTGTATTTTATCAAAATGGAAGGAAGTTACTGGAAGTTTGGAGTGTTTTTAGTATCCTTACAAATCATATTAATCTCAAATGCTTGTGAAGGTCAGAAAGTTGATGTGCTTCGAATCAGTGAAACATGTTCGGCAAATTTTATAACTCAAGATTACATAGTACAATTGGGTTAGAAAAATAAAATAATCATTAAGCATTAATAAATTGCATTGTTTACCCAAAATTTACGGTTTTTACAGGAAGACCGAATTTTTGAAGGAGAATGGAAAATTCGAATGGCAAGCAAACTCCATATTTACCTTTTGGCTCATAATTTGTATCGCACCACAAGATTTAAAAAGTTTGATGAAGAAGACTACACAAAAGGTTGTTTTGTCACGGACAGGATTAACGGCTGGGGCATAACGAACACTACTGGCTTTAATGAAAAACATTTTGTAATGCGACTTGTCCGTACAAACGTGCCAAAAACCTATCGTTTTGCAATGCCCTACACACCATTCGGACCTGCGGAAGGGACAGCTTCAGTAATCCTTTCAGATAACGATTTGTACACAGCTTTTGAGTTTTGTTTTGACAACGGCCTACGCACATTTGCTGTTTTCTCTCGGAATCAAATTAACGACGACAAGGACGCCATTAAGCTTCATTTGAAATCTATTGGATTCAACGAAAAGAACTTTGTTGACCTTCGACCTAATAATCAATGTGAAGAGGGTGATGAGAAAGGCGTGCTTAAGCCGAAGGATGATAGTGACCTTCCAGAGCCGAGTCCTACTACTGTTTATGTACAAACCGAAGTTATTCCTCCGAATGCTCCTATTCCAGTTCCACCAAATTTCTTTTATGTAAGGCAAGGTTAACTGGACATTAAATTAGTGCAAAATTTTATGTAAATATGAAAATAAATACTCCAAAGGTTAAGCAAATATTTTTCAATTTTCTTTATTTTTCATTATTACATCATATTTTACATTCAAGTTTACATCCTTCATGATACACACATACATTCAACCACAATTAAATACATTTACCTAACGTATCCTAATTAAAGTAAAGATCATCAGTCCTCAGATGTAATTTTGATGATTCTAAACATTTGTCATTTTTTCTTCTGGCTTCAAAATAATAAGATTTAGCACTCTTGCAAATTCGAGCAAAAATTGAAATTAAAATCTTATTTCTTGCCAGCACCTTTAAATATGATTAAATCTGCTTTTGCTATCGCAGGTCAGACAATAAAGTCTTGACAATTAACCTAAATTTACCAAAACACAAATCCTATTTCTATTAACAGTATTTGTAAAATGAACCCACAGTTGTATTAGCATCGGTATAAAAAATTCACAACTTCCATTTTTCATAAGCAAATAAATTCATTTGAGTATGTACATGATCATCATAGTTAATTATATTTTCATTTTTCACTAGAATAAATATTTAGACATCGGCTAAAAATAATACTCTCGAGTAGCAGCAGACGAGACGATAATTTATATACAGTGTGTGTAGAAAATAGAAAACTTTAAAAACTCAAAATTAGCTTAAATTTCGCTTTTCACCTTGCATTTTAGCTAGAAATCTGTACAAAACCGAAAACTGGACGAAGTGCGCAGTAAATATTGCGTTCTATAAAATAAATATACTTCTCCGAAATCAAATTAGGTTAGTATCAAGTGCAAGATACAAAAAATTATGTAATTTTCATACCTACATACATTATTATTATATCTACAATAGAAAATCGTATGAAAGTACAGAGAATGGAATGAACGGAAAGAAAAGGTCTTAAAAATCAAGTTTGGTTAATCTATTTTTACGTTTAAAGCCTTAATAACGCCCTAAATTAAGTTTTATCCGCGTATAGTACTGGTATGCAATCAGGTATTCGAATTACATAAGAGTTACAATTTCATATAGAGGATTTTCGTTTCTCTACATTAGACGAACAAGTTTTCGGACGACACATTTACACGTATTCAAGAATTATTAATTATTATTACTTTAATTAATTACACATTTACGCAAGTACTTCTATCCAGCTTTAAAATATTGTAAATGATTTATATCCGTAATCTGACCTTTTCCAAAAATCATTTTCTCCAAGACCTGAGTTTTTCGCTTTAAAAGAAAAAATCTTAATTTTAGTCAGGTAAAATGATCATCATTCATTTAATTACACGATTTAAATTGTACCTTATCCTGTCACCAGCCACTATTTAAAGCAATTTAAGTACTTTTGAAAAATAAAAAGAGCCAGTCAATTAAATCATTTTGCCATTCGAAAGTCATGTATATCAGATTTCAATTTAAAAAACCATTTAACCAAATATTCATACTGGTACGTAGTAATTAGCAAAAGCATAAATGCATTCACAAACGATATTCTTACGTAATGTCTAGAGCACCAGATCACTCACTGATTCAATATTTTATCTCAATTAACACATAATTTTGAAAAATTTCTAATTTTACTATTTTATCCTGCTTTCCTGAGAGAAAGTGTTAAAATCTAACTGTTTTGTTCTTTTGTCACATTTTCCCTTCATCGTTTGTAAAAAACATAGTACCAAAGTATTGCATTTTTTAAATACATATTACCTAATAGAATGTTCTTTAAATATTACTAAACTCGTAATATTTTTGGTATATGTAATTTATTTAATTTAATAGCCTGTTAAAGTTTTCGCTATAAATATTTTTTGACCAGAGAGAGATACTATTTTTATGACAGCGTGAACAACGTCATTGATTATTATCACGATTATGTCATTGTATAAGATCATCTTTTTCTTACAAAACCTATGTGCTTTTTTCCTTAAATGAAAATCAAACAAGTTTTTTTAAAGAAATCTCCTCTTTTACTTTTCGTATACAGAACTGTTACGAAGAAGTTTACAAACACTGAAACCACAGTTAAAAATTAAACCTAAATGAACGTCATTATTTGAAGAAAACAAAAAATGAAATAAACATTTTACAAATCCCCATCCGTACTGTTCTCGTCCATGTAGCCAACGCCCACACAGTGCTCATCCATAATTTCCTGGAGCACCTTGATTAAGTTCTGCAACCCAAAAATATACCCGGTATCCGGCCCAACATGTTCTTTCTTCCCGTAATAGCCCATCCCAGCGTGACAACTATGAGCAAAATCAATCATCCTCACATCCACAGCTTCGCTATTAAGTGAAGCGGCTGAAGTTGTAGTGGAAGAAGTCCCACTGCTCCTTCCAATCGTTCCGCTGCTACTGGACAGTGTTTGCTGTTGTTGAAGAAGTGGAACTGCGGGGGTGATTGACATGTTACTAACTGCATCTGAGCTAACGCTTCCAACCATCCTGTTAACCGTTCCATTTGGCAGGACAACTTTTTCTGTTGGAACAGAGCTCTCTGTTGTGTCCATTGCGCAATCATCGGCGTCTTCAGAAGAAATTAATTGACTTGGCAGTTGTGACCGTTGTCGGGAATGGCTTGTGGATGAAGACGGCAAAAGGGATTCATCAAGGGACTGGCCCCGAGTTATAATACTATCTGCTGATTTTGCCGAAGACATCATTCCAATAATTGAAGATGGTGAAGTAATCTCGTTGAATCCGTGAATGATTCTAATTCCTGCTGCTGTAGCTGCCGCAGTTCCTCCTCCTCCAGTGGATGAGGAACCTGTTAAAGTTGAATCCATTGTTGTGGAATCATTACTGCTGTCATCGTCTGTCATCATTGAGGGCTCGTCATCCCCACTAAATTCTGGATCCAGTCCTTCATACGCCAAAAGAAGAGAGCTCGTGTAGAAACGGAAAGTGTCTAATGTGGAAAGAGCTGCCTTTAACTCCTGCAATTTCTCAATCAATGGGAGAATCGCATCTGAACGGAGTCTTCGTCCGTTGTGAAGAAATTGACAGACAGCTTCTTTGAATCCATCTACGTTCAACTTTCTTCCGTAGTACTTGTCTCGGAAAAGAAATTTTCCGTTTGTCACTTGATAAACCTGTAAATAGGATTAAAAATCAAGTTGATTATCTTGTGATTATCAAATCAACGCACTTGTCCTTCTTAAAAACAATAGCCATTTCTACGAAACT
>JAANSO010001136.1:0-19226 GCA_036507315.1 Lepidocyrtus fimetarius | reverse complement strand
GTGAGTGTAGCTATTGTAGTTTTCCATTCGCTGATTTCTTTTGTTTTTGTGTCAATGCAAAAAGGAACACAGTTCCCTTCACTTTTACAATCTTTAAGATCATATCCAACGCATTCGTTTTCGTTAGCGCAGGAGTTCGCCTCGTTTTTTATACATTTTGTCTTGATTGTTGTGTAACACCAATTTCCAGAGTTGCCTTTGCAGTACCTCCAACACCTCCCTTTCAAATCGAGATAGTTACTACAGCCGAATTGTCCAACTGGGTTGGAAATTCTGGGCGGGGCGATGATACCATTCAGAATTTCAAAGGCAAAAGTAAGTTGAATGGTATAAAATGAAAATAAAGTTTTTATCGACATAGTTTTATTCAAAAACTGATTTCAATTGAGTGTTTTAAAGTAGCGATGTTAAGCACGAAAGCTAACGTATGAATGTTGCTGTTTTTAAACTAAAACTGGTTCTAAGTCATGTTTTACATAAGATTTGAATGTACCTGAAGTAAAATATGAGTGGATGTAACAGTTTGTTCGAAATTTTGAAGTTTTTGTATTGAAACAAGCAACCCCGTACAAATCAATATGGCACGTGTATGAAATTTCACAACAGCAATACTGAACGTTAAAAAAGATGCATTAACTTAATGAAATATTATATACTTTTGAAATTGAAAGTTTTAATTTGTTTCATGATTAACTTTGGCTTTATGAGTTTTAATTTGAATGATATGAACATCTCGCTTCAAAAAGACTCTTTATTAAACTCAGACTGGACTAACTAGGGGCTTTCGCGAGTAGTAACCTCTACTCAATCATTGGGTATAACACATCTTGTAGAGAATTTAAAGCCGAATCGAATGATGTAACTTTTAGATCTGCCGGTTTAAATTTGCAAAAGTTACGCAATAAAGAAACTGTGTTTGTCTAACGTAGATAATTATTATATTAATTTAGGCTATTTTTGTGGTTACTGTTATTTTTAGCTTTTGACGAGAAAACAACAAAAACAATTTTCAATTGTATTTTCAACTCTATTCTTATCTACAGTATTGTACTTTTTAAAATTTATTGTTTTTTATTTTATTCGAAAATGAAATTGTATGTTAATCCTGTTACTGTTCGGATCGCCTGTCAATTTCCTTTATGTAAGAACGAGTTGTTCATACGGTGCAGTTGATGTAAAGAATGGTATGTTTTTATCACTTTTATTATTTTCAGATATAAATGTCCAGCGATTTTTGAAAAAAAAACTTGTATCTAATATCTAGTTGTTTTAGAATTGACTATAATATTTTTACATCAACTTTATGTGTTGTAAAGATAAAAGAAATTCTACAGTAGTAAAAATTGTCATTGTCGGTTATGCAAAATAGAACTACTATTTTGCACATAACTTTTTCAAATTTAAACCGGCAGATCTAAGAATTACATCATTAGAATCGGCTTTAAATTCTCTACAAGATGTGCTATACCCAACATTTAAGTAGAGGTTACTACTCGCGAAAGCCCCTGGTAAATATTAAATGATAAAATATAGCTATTCCAATGATAAAAATGGGTTAATATAACAAGATTGATTGGATAATGAGATTTCAGTCAGTGATAAAGTTGGCATTGAATTGAGATGATAAAGGGATTAAAGATCCAATTTTTGACTAATAGGACGACATAAAAATCATTCCTGCTGCAAAGAGTTTAGGGAACATTGTAAAAATACTCTTTTATTATTGAATTCAATAAATTTGTCAATTTTGGGGAAAATGTCGAGCAAATTAACTTCGACCCTCACAATCCCCAGTGACGATGGAGACATTACCCCTGCCTGGATTCAAAATGCCACCGGCTTTATGGCAAAACCTGGAACAATTTCTACCCAATCCAATATTCAACTTGGATTTGGAAACCTTTGCAATCTAACACGCGTCTCCTTCACCACTACACAAGGAAAAGAAGAAAGCTTTTTAATAAAATCCCCTCCACAAAGCGCCTTCAACATCTACGCAGAATTCGCACTTGACCAGAAACAAAAAATGGACCAAAGAGAAATTGAATTCTATTCAAATATAAAACCACAACTGATAAAACTCTGCCCAGAACTTGAAAATAATCTTTGCAGGTACTACAGCAGCAAAATAACTGAAATAACTGAAGAACCTTACCGTTCCATCCTCGTTTTTGAAGATTTGAAACCCCTCCAGTATGAAAACCTGAACCCAGAGTGCTCCAATTGGAAACCCCATTTAAAATCAATTCTTAAATTTTGTGCGAAATTTCACGCGGCAGGAATCGCTTTAGAGAAAAAAGAAGGAAAGAAAATCTCTGAGATTTTTCACTGCCTAAGTCCAGGAAAAGACATGGATATTGACATTTTATGCGAAATCGGCAAGGGACTCTTTCCCCCACTGAAGACCATTCTCGAAGAGCAGAATTGCCCGGAAAAAATTGTTAAATCCTACGAAAACCTTTCAACTTGTTGGAAAAACGTATTTTCAAAGACGTTAGCCCATGGCACTCACTTTCCTTGTCTTATTCACCGAGACATTTGGTATTCAAACGTGATGGTTACAAAGGATCCTTCCGCTCCAATAAAAGTCATTGACTGGCAGTTCTTTGCCTACAGAGATCCAGCGTTTGACATATCCGTAGCTATTTTATTTTGCCTTCCTACAAACCAATATAACAAAGAGAATGTGGAATACTTTGCAAAATACTATTTCAAAGAGTTTTTACAAGCTTGCAAATCCCACGGGGTTGAATATACTAGAGGGGAAGAAGAATTTTTACAGTTTTTATATAGCTGGGGACTGTCATTCGGATTTTGTTTGGTTTTCATTGCTTTGGATGTCTTCAAGACTGAAAATGGAAAAGAGAAGTTAAAAACTGCGTTGGAGTTTTTATACAATGATTATGAACTTCCACAGTTTTTATTTAAGGAATGTTCTGAAAGTTAATAATTGAAATGATGTTTAAATGAATTTTAATTATTGTTAAATTCATGCATAATAACAGAATAATAAAGATAATTAAATTAGAAAGGTCGAGAATCATCACAAAGCTGCCATATTTTGTCAAAATTAATACCGTCTAATCATTAGTGGCTGTTTTATTCTCCCCCTTTGTCTTTTATTTGACATACTTCTGGCACACGTCACCTGAATGAGAAAGTAAAATTTGTTTTTAACTTGTAATATTGAGCTTATCAGTTCCTTCTTATCAAAAATTATTTTTGAAGGGCAACCTTCAAAAATGTCGTGGGAAGGAGACACGTCAAAAAATTTTGGCCTTGCTTTTATAGCAAAAAAGTTAAATATGAGAGAAATGAAATTGCAAAGTCATTACAAAATAACATTCGCAATAATAAAATTGAAAAAATAAATTTTATTAACAATTCACATAAAAACTAAAGCATTTGAAAGGATTTATCTGTTTGTCACTGAAGAATTCCTTTTAACTTGCGAAGAACTACCCCAACTACTGCTCTGATTTGTAGATGAAGGTGGGCCATAACCTTGACTTATGGAATCCGCCGGTGGTCCGTAACTTGGACTGGGTGGCTTCTGTTCCGTTTCAACTGGAGGGCCATAACTATTTGTAAGCAAGCCTGAGCTTCCCCCAGAAGAGTAACCACTTCCTCCGCCCCTCCCACCTAAAAGTCCTCCAAGCCCACCTCCGAGTCTCCCAAGTCCACTGAAAAGTCTTTGAATAAGGCTAAACTTCATTCGGAAGAGAGAACCTATTCCCTGAAGACCTCCGGCGAGACCACCACCATTTCCACCGCTTGAGGAAGAAGAACCCCCACCGTAGCCGTATCCTCCTGATGAAGACGAAGAACTGTAGCCTCCACTAGTTCCTCCACCCCCTCCAAACAACCCTCCGCCAAATAATCCTTGTGCCAGCCCGACAGAAAAACACGTGCAGGAAATCACAACTAGCTAAGAAAACAGATCAAAATATCACAAAACAACCTTTTCTGTGAATGAAAATTAAAATATTCTTTTAAAATACCAAAAATAATCCCCGCATTTTTGCCAAAAAATGATTTTATTTTCTTCAAAAGCACTAATTTTTTTTCCTCTGTCCTCAACAACGGCACAAGCCAAACTGAATGAAAACAAGTTTAAAAAATTACTTATGTAACGCAAAAAATGTAAACTGTAAACAAATTTTGTTCTCAGGACTTTACTTCTTCTGGCGTGGGAACTTCCCTTCGCTAACATTGAAATTTCTGAATGAAATGAATGAAGTCATTTTAATTGCTTAACATTTAACTCAAAGCAGAGCACAAGCCACGTAAACAATCAACTTTCAATGTCACCAAAGTAATTTAGATAATTCATTAAGTTTGTTATAAGCGGTACAAATTGGATGCAATTAAATTAGTTAATTTTCCCAACATTATAAAACATCAATGACTAATAAATTATGGCAGAGGGTTGAAGAGAACCGTTAAAACTAGTAAACAAATGTCCTAAACATCATTCAAATGAAATACCTTTTAAAATGATCGCAATTATAAAATAATTTATTTTCATTTTTAATCAGAAATCGTTATAAATCATAATCTTGTGTATTAAATTACGACTATTCATATCCTCAAACGAACTTCTTCTTTCTTTTGGCCTCCCTGCAAGCTCCATCCCTTCAGGGGCACTTGATGGGGGTAAATCTTCCCCAATAATGTCGACCACTGGCGTTTTCGCAAAAATTTCTTGCATGTAATCATACCAGTATCGATTAATCTTCGGAAAATCGTAAAAGTGAAGGTCATACCAAGCCTTTGTCAAAGAAAGAATTAATTCATCTCGTCCATAACCAATTCCCTCGAATCCGTCAAGCTCCAAGTTTCTAAATAGCGCATCGTAGATATCCGTACCCCAGCTTCCCCTCAGTTTGAAATACCCATCCGGGGTTATCTCAACACTGCAATTAACCCGGAAGTGAAATGGACGAAGCTGCACAGTTCTGCTAAAGTTTCCATATCCTCTGATGGGAAAATAAGTGTACGCACTTCCGTTAAGAATGTAGTCGCCTAAAATAAAGTCTGAGTTTGCTTCGTGAAATAATTCCATGGTAAACAAGGTGCTGGTCAGATTTGCTTGGATTTCTCCGGCAAAAGTGGAAGTGTTATTGCCGTAATGATACCAACGGTTTCTATAAAATCAGAGTTTTAATCAATATCAATCTAAAATTTGTTTAATTATTTTATTTATACCTGAACTTTCCGTCCATGTCGTAAGCTGTAAATCCATCTTGTATATGGACACTTTTATAGAAAAATAGGCCATCTTCATCGTCAGGTAACTTCTCTGGAGACAGAGCATTCTCCCTTAACCAAGTAGGAAAACCGGAGAGGGATGCATTTAGAAAATTTGCAAAGCGCTCACTTCGTTCATCCTGCCCTAACGTACCTATTGGAAAGAATTGCTTGAAATTAAAACTATTTTTATCAACAAATTATTTAAGTGTTTTTTACCATTAAAATTGTATAGACAAAGAAGGCAGGCAAGCAACAAAATAGAACGCATGATGAGCAATATTTAATTGCGAATCACTTTTAGATCTGTTGAATGTCTGACAAAAGACTGAAACCCAAACCTATCTTCCGAGGAGATATATTCACACGATAAAGCGTAGCCGAGCTTTTATGAGATTTGAATTGAAAACGTGAAAATCATAAACTGGATTAATTCTAATCAAATCAATCCCTGTTGACTAAATATGACCTTGTCCGAAATAGTGAAATTGCATAAGAACCGGTATAGTTATCAGTTTGACGCAAAATTAAACAGGTTGGTAATCAATCGGACTATCATTTTAATTTATTTCCTTGTTTTTAACTCTGATACATAGTAATAAAAATATTTATCAAAAGTCACTTTCTGAAACCCGAATTGTTGTGATTGATTTACCTTCATTCATTTAACTTTACAAGGTATTATTGCAAATTAGGCATAAATTAATTCTTCTAGGAAGGTCCTCTTCTTTGAGATTCTGGTGCAGTCTTGGTAGCAGTATTAGTTTTGCAAATTTAAATGCAACTTTTTGCAAAAATTAGCAAAATTTTTAAGCGGAGCAACAAACAAAACAATAGTGTTAAAAATATAAATTAGTTTAATAGTTAGTATTTTCCGCATTTCATGCACAAACTGGCTAATGCAGAAGAAATTATTGCAGTAAAATTATAATTATCATATGAATACGTTAAGTTAGTTGGCTAATGGTTTTACTACCGTTTATTTTTAACCACAGGGTTTTAAAATGTTTTGTAGATTGTAATAATTTTATGGCAATTAGTTTATTAATACCTTAAATGGATATATTTTTATGTGAAATCATCATAAAAATATGACTTTGAGTTTCTCTTCCATTCTTCCTAAATGTATTCAGCCGCTGTGGAACAGATAGGCACAATAAATTATGCATGGCAGTATCTTTAGTAAACAAGGCAAGGGCAAAGACAGATTTAACCTTATGATTATTCGCAAAAGACAGTCTTCCAATAGTTCCAATGTTTTTCTAATTCAAATGACCTGGAATATTGTTCTCAGGAGTTATTCAATCCAATCTTATGGTGATCGACAGGGTTGCTATTTTCTTTTGATTTCTCTCTTTTGCCCTGAAAAGCATATCGTTTTCTGTTTTAAAAGTTACTCTTAATGAATATAAGCAATCTACATGATATAGAGTTCCGTATGACGTAATCCAGTAGCTTGATCATTTTTACGCTTCATTCATTGTAGAAGAGAAATGAACGGAGGAACCCTAAAGTGACCAAATGTTCAATCCTCTGCCGGAACATTACGAACCGATTTTAGTTTTGGTATTACGCATTTTATAATATCATTTGCTGACTGATCACAACTTGTTAATAATATTCGCGTCACCTTCACTTTCTCTTATTTAAACCCTATTCAACATTTTGCAACGCCCCATTGCCCTGCAATGCAGTTCTTTGCTTACCCAATGTCTTGCAAACAAGTCACCCTCTTGAAAAAAATTCGCGATTCTTCATACCTATCCGTGAAACCTATTTTCTACTACTAAAATACAAGTGAAAAATGCCGGTATTTTACTTACAAACTTACTCATCCAAATATGATTATATGGGAAGACTGGAAGTGAATGCAACCCTTTTCTCTTAAACTTCTTCAGCCCATTTATACTTAAAGATGTCATGTTAAAACCGGATTGTGTGCAAAACTACAGAGAACGAGTTCATTCAGTTTTTTATTGCCTGGAGTTCACTTCGTCTCTCTTTCAACTTTCCTCTCTGAATTATTCAGCCCGGATTTCGTTCAAGTTCTTGAATGTCACCTGACGATTTCTCGATTGCAAATTTTTTCACAATTTTAAACTTTAAAGTTGTAGGTCAGTTCTTGATCACTGAATTGTTTGAATCTTGGAAATATCTAAACTGTAAAACTAGAATGCAATATATTGAGCAAGGTGAACTAATATCGGGAAAGAGTGCTGATATGTTGTATCACTTAACCCCATTTTGCAACAAAGTGCTGGACATGTAAAAAATCAGTTTAATAGTGACATTATAGACAATTCCAAAGTTTGACTTTTCAGTGTGAACATATTTTAGTGAAAGTTGCAAAACTCTACTTAACAAAATAACCGGAATTTTCTAAAATTGAACGAACTGAACAATAAAACGACATAAACGTAAAGTTTCTCAAAACATTTTCGACTTGAAAGGTAAGCAATTTATTCATTAATTTAATTTTGATTTTGCTTTTGGTCATCCCAATTAATCTTCTCTGTCGCATACGTCGCTAATTTTTTTTAAATATAAGCTTTTTTTGGGATTCAGACTTAGGGCAAGCATAACATTTATTTTAACTGCATAAAGAATTTCAAACATATTTTATGTTTAACCGTGTCTCATCTTCCCCTGCCTATCACTTGACACCATCTCTTCATGCTTGTTATTTTCTATTCCAGCCTTTCCCTTTATCCCGAACAAGAATGGGTTTCAATCAACAAAAACCTGTTGCTTTTTTGTTTAGGTATACAAAAGTACTGGCATTTGGAAACACTGACCGTGACTGCATTACAAATAGGAGAACATTGCTCACGATCAGTGAAATATGCATGCTTTGCTAGTCCGTAACCAGAATAGGGTGATAAATTGAAAGGGTGAAAGTAACGTTTGTTTGCTATTAGAGAAAAGCAGGTTAGGGCTTTCTATTCCTTGTTACTTGCCCATTACGTCAATGATGCCCTATACTCCTGCATGATTTTTAACTTGTAAAAAGCACGAGACATAAAAATCTATATGTCCCACATTCATCCTGTTTTCTCCTTTCATGATATTGCTTGAGAATGCTAAGTTGTTTAGTTGTTGTTAAGTTGTAATGCTTGGGTTCCTTTAGTTTTAAAGTGATGGCCATATAATATATAGTATATTATACTAACGACTATTTCCGGAATTGGTGAAAATCTAGAAGCTATTTTTTGCATTCAGTAGGTCATTTGCAAGGTTAGGTCTTCCTGTTTATCCACAACCACCTTCCTGTTGCGTAATTGAAGCTTGTTTTTCCAGCGGCTGAGATGACACTCTTCAGAATACACGTTTCCCTTGTACTTGGATGTTATAACGCTGACTCACCCTCTCGTCCAAAGCGTCCGACATCCCATTCACTGCTTTTCATTCGCAATAAATGACTAGCATGACCCAATTAATAATTTACAAGATGGATGTAGGTATTTCCAAATACAAATAAACACATTTGTAGATAGATAATGCGCTTTCATTCCGGAACAATATAAGCAAAATTTTACATATTACGTAACTTATCATGGTCATTGCAATGCACATTTTCTTTTCGCCTATTGTTAGTTGTCACTGTCCTTGAAACATTCACGTGCAAATGTTCTAGTTTTCACAGATTTATTATTTGCGTTATTTTTAATGACTGCAAATTTATCGTAATTAAAAAACCTAAAGGCCTAGATTCAACAACATCGTTTTAGTTATTCAAAAATTGTGAAGAATGTAGGCCAGGACGCATTTCTAAAAATGAAGAATCGGCATATGAAGGACAATAAGAACAAACTATTTGTAACAATCAAGTGTTTACCTAAAACTTTCTTTTACGGACAGTCATAAACATGATTTTAATTTAAAGAATTCTAAATGCCATATTTATTTCTTTAACTTGACCAACACTTACACATTTTAACTTTCCCCTACTTCCGTACAAAATGCATCCCAATCAATAAAAAGTTGCTGAAGTGGTTCATTACCTTACCACACGGAAAGTTCGGCGTAAGCACTATACTGTAGCATTGGTTACAAACAAAAGCAAGGTTAAACTTGCAAGTTTTGACAAATATATGAGTGAGAAAAAAGTAAGAGTGAAAGTAAAGTGATTGCTTGCAGAGGGATAAATGAAGATGATCATTGTATTCCTTAAATTATAGTTTAAACTTGCCTCCTGAATATTACTGTAGGGAAAGCTATGTCCTTATCAAATCGTAAAGCAGGAATTATAGTTGGGAGTGAATGTATTTAAAAGTAGAAAATTGACGCGATTTGCCCCAACCGCAATTACAAAAAATTTTCTCTTGTTTTCGCTTCGTTGTTTGGAGCCCACGACGGTCTATTGTCAGGTGGCTAAGCTTGCCACGTGTCATTTACATTTTATTCAATTAGACTTTCATTGTTTCAAAAGAAAGCTTAAAATTTGATTGACTATTAGCTCGAACACATTTGGATAAGGTGAAGTGTAGTAGCATTAACTAATCAATTGCATCTTGTTTTGAAATGACTCGATTATGGAGCTTCAATGCAACCATTGCCAAGCATTCTTTTGTTGTAGACTTAGGATTTCACTTAATTTCTTTTATTTTTCATAAAAATCAAGCTCATACAAACACGTTGGACAAAGAACAAAATTCTTATCTATTATTACGTTTTTCACCTGTCTTATCCTTTCGTAGAATATCTCCAGCAAAGAATACTTGCATTGCTTGAGCTTTCCGGTTAAATTAAATACTTTGCCTGTCAGTTTGTCCCCTAATGCAATCTCTTTTAAAAATGCTTCCCGATGAATAAAACTTGTTGCGTTCACTTCCTTGATTTTTAAAGTAGGAGGAAATGTTGGTGAACATCGAAGGTCGCTTCGTTTAATATACAAGTTGTTGTCACCCAGCTTTCCGCTTTCCATGTATCAAATCGCCCAGCTTTTCGAAATCGAGCAGACAATAACGTCGGTGCAGAAACAAAAAAATACAGCGATAGCGATGAACAAGTTTAAAGGATATGCGTCATGAGTCATGCATTGCTTTATTGCATTACTTTTAAATAACCTGACAATACACATTTTTATTTGACAAATGAGTTTTTAGGAAGTATGTCAGCTTGCAAGTTACAATATAAGCTGCTATTTATAATTTAAATGCACATTTGCTAGAGTTTTTTCTTTTAATGTTGCAGCTGTTGCTTTGCAATCTTTCGTTGACAAAAACTACTACAATGTTGCACTGTAAACAAAAGGAAGGATAATATGCCTAAAGTACAAAAACGTTGGTTTTGCTGTAGTAAACGGAATTGTGGTTAGGAAAGGTGAAAAAGCAAATTTATATTTCATAAGGCTGAAATACAAAGTTTGAATCTTTGCTTGTTGTAAGAGGTTTGCAAATCTTATTAAACAGGGTTAATCAGAAGTAACTGCCAAGAAAAAGTCTAAGTAAATAGGAAGAATAATAGTTTGTATACATATTTAGAAAAGGGGAAATGAAAGCTTTGAAACATAAATTGCATCATACTGGGATATGACTCAAATTTTGAGCCTCTATTCACCCCATCGCTGCAACGATTGTGTTAGTGAAGGAGGATGGTTTGATAACTGCTTGCACCTTGTTAAATTTTACATGTTTGGTAATTATGCCTTAACAATATTTTTTTATTTAATTGCAACTCAAATTTTTATCTCTTTTTAACGGTTTCAGATATTATACTAACTCAAGTACTTTTTAGGCAAGGCTCTCATAGTTTTATGTCAGAATTGAATTTAGAATCCGTGACTATTGTTGTCTAAGCAGTATAAAATGGTCATTATGAGTTAATTATTACTCGTCCGTAAAAACAGTAGCACTGATCGTGAATTGTAGCTAAAACGTTTACGTTAATAAAAAATTCATATTCTTGATATTTCTTTTTACAATACTTTATAACCACGTTTGATAGCTGTAAAAGATAATCGGTAGCATGACAGTAATTTTGACTTCAACAATTTGCAATAAAAATTCAATCAATTTGTTTGACGTAGGCAGATTTCGTACAATTTTTTCGCTTCAAATAAATGCATTAATTTGGGTTTGCAGCGTGAGGAACAACCACTGCTTAATTTTCGTAGACAGAATTTACAACTGTAAAGTTTCTTATTAAAATTTCCCATACTTTACCTAACCTTTGTTTTTTAAACTTAAATATTGTTTAACTAGGTTGATATCAAAATATCATCATCCTTGACAAGATGAAGTTCCATGTAATCCCGGTATTGCTAGTACTACTCCTGCTAGGGATTCTGTCAGTGGTCGCCTTTGGTCAGGTATATCACATGTAAAAATTATTTTGCCAAGTTTATAGAAAAATAATGCACCAAATTGATTTGATTGTAGAAAAAAGCTGAGGGTCTAAAAGGTGGGAGTCAGTCATAATCCATTTTGTTCCGTAAACCTATACGCAAGACCCAATCATCAAGAGCACGCCGTATTCCAGATAAAATGATTTTATATTTACACTCACGTGTGATCACACTACCTTGTAATAAATTAAATTAGATATCAAATGCCGTTATATTTTACCATAAACCTGTTACTGTCAGCATTTAACATTTGGCGCGATTTCATTTAAATAACGAGTCATAATTAGATTTTAACTAAAGGCTGTCTGTTGTAAAGTTGCAAAAATGGTAAAAACAAGGAGTAAAATGAAGCAGCAGCGGCCAGCTCCAGAAGAGTTTATTGTACTTAAATCATTCCAATCGTCAGACGAGGAAGGAAAAGATGGGAAAAGATCAGTTGGAACAGACACTGGAATTACTATGAAGTCAAAAGGGATCCAAACAGTCTCTGATTATACTGTCTTACAAATCGGAGAAAGCAACAAAGAAAATGTATTAAGTAACCGCAGCCGTGTAAGAAGACGAAAGAAGAACATTGTTAACCGCAGAAGTGATGCCTCTAAGGAGAAAGAAAACAAGTGTTCATTTTCGTTCTCAAATTCCCACTTGAGCTCTCATTTTGATGTAATGCAACTTATGGGTTGGCTTTACATTGGACGGGAAGATCGAGTCTTTTCATGGAAATCCGCATTCCATTTGGTAAGTACAATTTTTTCCATTAAATTTGCCAAATAATTATTTGTGCACAACCTTCTTTCTAATAAAAAATGTGTTTACGTGTTTGCATATGCGATTACAAGAAACCATTCATTGCCCTATATTAATACCAGAGAGTCGCCCGATTCTGTCGCATCGGGAATCTAGACTTTAATGTCCTAAATATTTGCACCTTTTTCACAAGAACTCTGTACAAGATCTTTGTAAATATTGTACAACACTTTACTTTTGGTGTATCCCTTCCAAAATCAAGACCCAACCCCCAAGTCAACACCCGTCACCCGAGTCAACACCCGACCCGAATCAATACCGGATCCCCAAACACATGAACCCCGATTCAATACTCGACACCCGAGTCAACACTTAACCCTTTGCCAACCTCCTCCCAAATAAGAAAAAGATATCTGGTTCTTGTTGGAAATGTCAATTTTAGTTCAAATTTAGTCCACGGCGACGCTAGGAGTTTTTCGGGACTTCACACACACAGACAGACAGACAGGATTAGAGCTTTATATATATAGATAGTCCGTATATGGTAATACCAACGCCTATACATGGTCCTTAATGGAATGGATTAATTTTAAGCATAAAGCATAAATAATGTACTTTCCTGTTCCACAAAAGTCATTTTTGAGAAATTTCATTTTTCTAAATACAACAAAAACAGTATATTTATGTAAAATTAGTTTTGTAAAAGAGTTTTCAAGAATTTTGCCTATTTTGTAATGTTTTTATGCAGAACCTAAAAATTATAAACTATTAAGTGATTTTCAAAGAATTTATGCTTACTGGCCGTTTAATACAGATATATCTTAATTTTACACAGGCTGCATTCGGTTTGAGCTACATAATTGCTATCCTTTGGGAACTTGGAAGGGGAAAGCATTACATGTTAAGCTATCAAAAACCAACCACCGTTTTGTACATTATTACGACTTGGTACTACTTTCATGCCTCGTTTATTTCGACGTATTTCTTGAAACTTTTGTTTCAAAATGCAGTTGGCAAATTCCTAACCAGGATGGATAACATCAAAAACGAAAACACAAAAAAGAAAAATCAAACCCAGTACGACAAGGTAAGTTTTTTGTCCCTCAACTGCATTTTATAACCAACTCGTTTTTTAATAATTAAATATTTAAAGATGTCGAAGGTTACTGTTGGCCTAACCATTCTCAACATTTTGATATCCGGATACATGGCAACTGGACTAAACTGGGTGTGGTTCAAGGGTTTAGATCACGAAGATCTAATGGTTGTCCGAGAGTTTCAGTTGAAAGGCAGGTTCATTTATTGGGAAAAGGAAGATTACAATAATCGCATTGACCAGCTGGAGAATATCACCAAACTGGAAACCGAAGACATTGTGTATGGTTGTGTGGAAAACGGAATACGGTTTATAGGATGGCTTCACTACACCACAATAAAAGATACTGTGCTCTTTGCTGCTCTCGACCTCTATTCCTACACCAATGAATTCAAAAATTTCTTACATGAGACGCGAAATGAGCCGATTAGTCTGCCTCTCCTTGGAACATTGGAATCCAACTGGGAGACGCTGCATCTGGTATCCAACGAAATTGAATCCCATTTCGGACCTTTGTTCAATTGGATTGCTTTACACAACTGGCTACATGGAGCTTACCGTATTCTGGCCTTCATGAAAGAGGATTTTAAGTTTGATTTGGAATTTTTACTGGATGTTGTCATGTTCGGAAAATCACTGCTTGCTTACTCCCTGGCTGCAAAAGCTAGGAAAACGGTGAGCACACTGGGAGATTTAGATTTATTTAGTTTAGAATCCATGTGGATGTCACATAGTTGCATGTCAAGTAAATGTATTAAAATTAATAATATTTTACGACGGTGAAATATTTAGGGGCCCATGTTGAAACGTCGTCTGAGCAGGAAGACACCCAGTGCGGGATCTGCCAAGGATATGGTGCTCAAGGCAAACATTGTTTATTTGAAGGGACAGATTAATGACACCCCGGTTGGAATGGGAGCGGGGAAGTTCCATGTGGATGAAACCTTTGTCTACAATGTAAGCATTGATTCATAAGAATAAATAAACACGTATAACGTTAGTTAAAAGAATTCTGGTTTGATTGTAGTACATTGGCTCAGTGATGACCACTGCTGTGGCTTTCTTCGACCGCCAGAAAAAAGATGGAGCCTAGGCCCTTTCACCAAAACAAATTCAAAGTGGTAAGGTAAAAGTAAAAATGATGGGAATGGATTTAATTTTAAGAAGAACGAGGTAAATTTAGTCGCATATCACGGTAGAACATTACAAATATTTTGGCGTTATAATAATTTAAAGTATATATTATTGTAAGGTTCAATTTAAATTTAACTTTAACTAATATCTGAAATTGCAAAGCTGATCTCCACATTTAGTCAGTTACGGATATGCCATCAAAACTAACGAAGGTATTTTGTTTCTTTTCGATTTATTTGAATAACTCGAAGCTAGTCTTAAACAGTTAAATTTGCAATTGATTATTAACAAGAGAGTATGTTTGGCTTAAACTGTATTATTTCAATGGTTTATGTAATGCCATCGTTCAAATATTATTCCGCTTTTACTTAGAATTTCTCAGAAAATTTCATTCTAAAAATATAAATAGGATCTTAAAGAATATGAGTAGAGTAAGAGCAATCAATGCTGATTTACGATTAGTGAAAGCACTGAAACCATTTGCTGGGATGTATTTAGACATACATAAACTAGTCTTAAACGTTTGCAATTAATCATTAATCATTGCTTGGAATAAATATTCTTACTTTCATGCCTATATACTGTTTTGAAACTGCTTTTACTTTTAAAATCTCAGAAATTTAAACACACAACCATTATAAAATATATTTACCTGCAGATAGTCAGTAGTAAACAGTTGTACCTATCTCTGTAGAAAATAAATATGTCTATTTTTAAGAATTTTGTGATAAGCTTAGCTTAAAACCTTACCAAACTTTCCATTGGATGTTAGCGAGTTCCTTAAAATTTTACAAATTGTTTTTAACAAGAGAAAACAATTCAGCATTACTTTCACCATCCTGTCCATGAAGCTGTTGCATTTAAATCAATCAAAAGGCTAATTTTCCAGCCAAAACGTTTTCAAAAGGTAAATTCTCATCTGAACAATTTAATCAACGACTAATTATTTCAAAACCGGGAAATTGTGGCGTTCAAGTTTATAAATAAAAAAGACTTTCAAAAATGTGATTTTCCCACAAATTCTAATGTTTGAGACTGTCATATTCCTGCCTAAATAATTTTACGATATTATTGAAATTGAAAACCTGAGATGCAGCTTTAATTTTTAGATTTTAGAATAGATCATGATTAAATTTTAAAATAAGCCTTTTAGTGAATATATAAATAAAAATCTGAACCTAGCATTTATTTATTTTAAAGCTTAATTAATACCTATGAATAATTAATATGCATCATTAATAAAAGAAATTTAATGCACATGCAATTCCTAAATTACTTATTTATCTAAATGCATAGTACGTTATTGTAATGTTGGCTCATATTCGCCCAAAATCAGGTATCAGTTGTTCTCAGAAAAGAATCTGAAAAGTAGTGCGCAACATTGCATTTTTTTGTAGAAAAAAGCAGAAGCGAGGAAAGGAGACAAACAATCTTGATTCATTTCGTTCTTTATTCCAATGCAAGAGCCGATCATTACGAGCACATTCAAGTTTTCAGTTAAAAATTAAATTTTTGTTTAAACACGAACATGTAATAAATTTTATCAGAAATGAAATTCCGTTATAATTTATCCCAAACATGTTTCTGTCAGTATTTCTCTTTTAGCACAATTACATTCAAATAACGAATAATAATTAATTTTGAATTAAAATTGTAAGACAGACAGACTAGGCAGGAAAGCAACAAAATAGAACGCGTGATAATGATTCTAAAATTTTGAATGAATATAAAATTTATAGCTTTTCGCAATTTTATGTCTCCCGAATGTCTGACCAACGACCAAACCTATTTATTATACTTCGGAGAAGATACATTCACGTGTTACAACGTAATCATGTTTTTGCGAAATTCAAATTGAAAACAAGGTAGATAGATTTAATTGCAATCAAGTTAATCCACATTGACTTAATATGACATTCATGAAAATACATAAGTACGGTAAATAATTATCGGTCATTTGATTACGTATATTTGAGACTTTACAATAAATTACTCAAAAAAATTCAGCATTTAGCTTGAATACTAACACGTACATACAATTAAGATAAGATTAAAAGATGATATTTTGCCGCAAAATTGTTAATAATCAAAGGGATTATCATTTATTTCCTTGTTTTTAATAAAAAAATATTGAATTTTAATAATTATTTTTTAATCCAATCATCATTGTCATCATCGAAAGCCGATAATTCAGAATCCGATGAGCCTTTCTTGGTCCTTTTTGAGCGTTTTGATGTGAGTCTGCGTCTTTTCCGTATTTCAGGATAAAATTGATTAAAAGTAGAATTAGCAAACTTCCAATCAAATCCAATTAAAATAATATCGTATAAATTACCTGCCGATACTTATCCAAGTCCACATCCTCCGTAACATTAATTTTCTTCGCTATTTCAAATAATTCCTCAGGTTTCCCCCCATGCACCTCTTCCATATGCGTCATCCACTTTTCCCTATTTCCAATCTGCTTGGGGCAAGCACATTCAAACAGTTTCCCATTCTCCACAAGTTTATGAAAATTCTTCAAATGGATGTTAAAGTGACCAATCTGGAACTCGCTCCCACAAAGCTGACAATTCATCTCCCAATCAAAAAACATTTTTTTCTTCAACATCGGATCCAAATCCTTTTTAGACAGTTGACTAGAATGTTGGGAATTTATAAGATGATAATAGTACGCCCGTTCCGTTAATTTTGCAACTGTGGGGCACTCCTTACAATGGAAAATTTTATCTGAATGATTTCTCTCGGCGTGTGTGATCAGTTCAAGGAGTACACTGAATCGAGCAGAACAAATCGGGCATACAAATGGAAGATGATTTCCACCCGCATCACTTTTCTCCTCCGGAATCAATCTAATCTTCTCGATGACCTTCCGTGCTCTCGAGAGGATCCTCTCCATTGGCAAATGGAAAAGAAGAAAATGCTCCTGGAACTCTTCATTGCTTGTGATGCTTTTCTTGCATTCCGGACAAATCAAAGCGTCGTCTGGATGACAACTTTCCAAGTGGTTTCTTAAATTACCTTCGTCATCTGCTTTTTCATTGCAAAGAGAACATTCCAAAGATTTTTCTGGGGCTATTCCAATCCTGAGCATTTCCATTGTTTGCTGATGCTTTCCATTAAAATGCGTAGCAATCTCATTTCTATTTAGAATTGCTGGGCAAATCATGCAATCCCATTTTTCCAAGGTCGCAATTGCATTTCTTTGTACAGCTTCAATTTTAATAAGGTATTCAGTTAAATGCTTCGATTTCATGTGGAGTTCCAAACCATTCTCCAGAATAAACTTGGAATTACAGCGTCCCACTTCACAAGCAAACTTTTCAGTGATCCCGTGCGCTTCCCTCATGTGCTCCTCCCACAGCGAAAGTTTATTCTTTTTCTTATCAAAAGCAAACCCGCATTGAGGACAGGTGGTTGGAATTAAACGTTTCCCCAAATTTGAAAACCGATCGTATTTCTTCCGTTTTGGTTTCTTCGGCTTTTTTAGCGACGCAGGACCAACCCCTTTTTCTATTCGAGCGTCCACTTTTTCCCTTTTCTCATTCACAATTTGATAAGAGGAACCATCTTCCCCTGGATGTTTCTTTTCCATGTGTTGCTTAATCCCGCGAAGAATCTTTTCCTTGCAAATAAGACATTCAAATACTAAGAGGTCTGGAGGTGGTGGGAGGTCATTCATCGAGTGAACATCGACTTTGTGCTTCCAAAGCTTCCCAGCAGCTTTTAAATTTCTTCCGCAGATATCACAGAGGAAAACCTGGCCCATATGCACTTCTCGTATGTGAGCCATCATCGTATCCTTTGCTTTGTACTTTTTTCCACAGTGGGGGCAAAGATTGGTTGAGAGTTTGGAACTGTGTCTAAAGGAAATGTGTCTGTTGAGAGTGCCAATCCTAGTGAAAAATTTTCCACAGATGTCACAGCAAGGTGAATATCTTGTCTTTGAAGGGATGGTGCCCTTCTCAGTTTCAATGGGATTTGGAGGAGCAGCTCCATCTTTAGAACGAGCCCCTTTCCCTTTATCAAACCCTTGTGGAAAGAGAATTTCATTGGAAATTTCACTTTCCTGTGAACTATTTTGAGAGTGAGCTCTTTCTTTATGTTGGATAACTTCTTGCTTAGAGGAAAATATTTCTCCGCATTCTTCACACATACAAGGTCCCACTGAGGCATCTTCGTCTCGTTCCATCTCAGCAATTACTGGGTCTGCTACTTCTTTCAGTGGAGATTCAATCTGCTTGGTCTCATTAGGTTTTGATTTACTCTTTGGAGGCTTCCATTGGCAAATAACTTTTTCTAATTTTGCCTCCAGCAAACTTGTATTTGTGGCGGAGCCCAGTTTTTTCTTTAGTTTGCTTACAAAGACACGTTTCTTATTGTTAAGTGTCAACTTGGCTAGCTTCATTGGATTTTTCTTATTCAGTTTTGAGCCATCAGCAGCCTTTTTGGAAGGGATACAGGAGGAACTGACTGCTTTTGGAATAGGTTGAGCAGTAAAACGTTTCGCTTTCTTTGGAGGGGGCCCGGGCGGCTTGCAAAGTGCCTTCTCTAGTTGCAGTTGACGTTTCATCTAAAAATAAAATATTAGTTTAAATAAACTTTCATTGCGATGAATTTTAGAATAAAATGACAAAAGTTCACCTCAGTTTT
>JAANSO010001135.1:0-19241 GCA_036507315.1 Lepidocyrtus fimetarius | reverse complement strand
AGTAACGCATGTTCTGCTAGGCCAACACGCAGTTCCATCAAGGCACTATTAGTACGCTATTGATAGTCTAACCTATATGGCTATGATAGTTATTAATTTGCATTTTGCCGTCATGATATTTTAGTCGGTTTAAATAATATAATGTTGAAATAATGTTTTGTAAAGCACACAATCACGCAAAGTTTTATTAGAATGTTAATTAATAACTTGCCAAAAATATTATTCGAATATAAGCATTTTACATCGTGTCTTTCATTAGCGACCACAATAAGTGTAGATTAAGCTGGCGTGAAAACTCTCTTTTTGGCGGAGAAGTTTGTTTCCAAACTTACTGGTTTGATAGAAAACTTTCAAAAGTACGCTTTCTCTCTTTGTTTTTATTTGCATTTATCTGTGCAAATTTCAGTTGGAATCGAATCTTTACACTGTGATATGATATATGATATATCGTAGCTATTATTGCTATAATGGGAAAGCACTATTCTTTTTATTTGCTGTCATCTTCATCACAATTCCATTCTCTAATAAACAACATCTTAATGTTCTTGCAAATCCTTTTTCGTACCTCTTTCAAAACCAATGGTTTACGTGTTCTCCAGCGAAACAAAAGACCAGTTTTACTTTGCTGTTGATGGCTTACTAACTATTTCGATTTGCCTTCTTTCACATAATATCTATACTTACCTTTTAAGTACTATGTCTATTCCGAAGTTTCTTACATTTGTTAATGCCTTCATTCACTTGTTTTCTCTTACACCACCAGACTAAATCTTCTGTTGTGGTGAATGTGTGGATGATAGGCTGTCAAGAAACGGAAATGATAGATACTTGAAGAAACTCTGCAGAGTAGAAAATGAATTTATAATACATTAAATGTAATAACATTCTGTCTTACATTAACCTGAGGAATTCTCATTTCTTCCACTTAAGTAATAACTCTCCGATTTTGCAAATGTGACTGAGAGAGACTTTTATATCTTCATTGAAATGGTAATATACAACTCCATCGATGCAGATGTTGATGAGCTCTTTTCTCCTTTCATCTCATTCACTACCACTGGATGTATTCTCAAATGAAAATAAAATTCCTCTTCTGGTTCTTGTATCGAAAGCCACGTCTGGCTGTATAGACAGCTTTATCCAGTCTTATTTGTTGCATGCTAAAGCCAAAGAAAAGACAGATTGTCAGTAAAAAATTCTTTATGAGGATATAATTTCTATCTGATCCGCTTTCTTTATCATAATTTAAATCAATGCAAATGGGAGAAAGGGGATCAAAAAACCTATTTTATCTTGATAATAAAATGATTTCATTCATCACGGAGATCTGATTCACCGTTTAGCTCATGGTGATAATGAGAATGATACTATGCATATCAGACATTTCCTCTTTCTATTTACACAGGATATACGAATGTACTCTGCCCTACATAGGTATAGACAGAGAATACAGAAACAAATTCATAGATCACTTTTAATACTTTTGGAATATACAATTTTATTTCGTAGTATAGAGGACCTGAAAATATGTCCAAACTTTGAGTGTACATTATAATGGTTCAGGACTACAATGCATAAGATGAACTATTACATTGCACTATTATTAGAAAAAATATTTTCAATAAATGCAAATAATGGATTTTCACAAATCTTCAGATTTTAGTACACTCCATGTTTTGTTTGTATTTCGCTTGTATGACAAAATCGTTTTCATCATCAATACAGTTTTTATAACGCAATGAAAAATAGAGTGAAAGTGGTAGAGCCGGGCATCAAAGAAAAAGAAAGGAATTTAGGTGACATATTGAGAAAAATTAAAGCGGAACACGTGCAACATCCCTTAGTTTTAGTCTTCTAAAAATAAATAATTCTTGTTCATGACTTTGATTAATATATTTTGTATTCCTCTTTAAAAGCAAACATCGATAAATAATAAATAATGCAGCGCTGCTGTGTGCATTTGCCAAGCTAATCTCCAGTTACATCATATCTGAATTTGTTTATTTTACTGTTGCTGGAAAAAAAACTAAATCTCGCATAGTACAAAGTGGAAACGAAAAACTACGAAGATAATTTCTTAGCCTATGCACAGAGATTGGTGGTTTTTTATCGTTTTATTTCCAGGGTTTGAAGCACGCCCAAAATATGAAATATCATATAAAGGGTAAAATAATTAAATAAAGAATATTTGCCTACCTGATAGATGACGATGTCAAATCAAATTTAAAAGATTCCAATAAATAATCCAGCACTTAAGCTGACGTTTCTATACGTTCCAAGCATACACAGAATTGTTTTCCCTTATTATGGAAAGATTTTACAATTTCCAGCATTATTTTTTTTAATTCAAACAAAACATTTTCTCTGTTATAGAACTTAAAACTGATAGATAAATATAAGTTTGATAATCGATGATAAGAGGGAAAACGGAATTTATTCACTTCCTTATAACCTTATTCAATACTTACTTATTTCGATGGATTTCATACGGCTTTTGATGTTTCATAACTGAACCTTTTGTTTTATTTGTAGGTTTAGTAACAACCACACGTATTACTCATGCCACCCCATCAGCCGCATATGGACACAGTCCTCACCGAGATTGGGAATGTGATTCAACTATACCGGAAAGGGAACGGAACAAAGGATGCAAGGATTTGGGAAGACAGCTTGTCGAGGACGAACCTGGAAAAAACATAAATGTAAGCAGGTCATTCATTTCCTTCAATAAAGCAGTGTCAATGAAATTTGTATAGATTTATTAATGTAGCCTCAAATAATACAAAAAATCGGTTTTGTTTGAAGCATCATCCTCTACTATTTTTATAATAATATTATTACCGTGTTGAATACCGAATTGAGCATCAAGGTAAATCCGAAAAGCAGATTATTAATCTTCCAGTTCACATTTATTATTTGCTCAGGTAATTCTCGGTGGAGGAGCTCAAGTACTTCGTCATTCAATAAAAGATTCAAAGAGCGGCGCTTGTCAGCGAAATGATAGCAAAGATTTGATTTGGGATTGGATGGAGACACAAAAGCAATCGGGGCGGAAGTATAAGTTTGTCAAAGATAAAAAGCAATTAATGTCAGTTGATGGAGATACAAACTACATTCTCGGTAATCCACCTTTTATTCTGTTCGCCTTTTCATAATCGTATTTAGTTTTATCCTTGTTTGTTCAAGTAATGACAAAGAGTAAAACAGGAGAATTCTCCTTAATTCAGAGGTTTTTATTACTGGAAAACATTATATGAGCAACCAAAAGCAATGCATAGCCAATGCTATATTATGCTGGTCAATGTTAATGGAATATAATAAAATTGTGTTTCCTTTCTTTTTCCATTTGGTTGCTAAAAAACTATTGTTTAAATTGACTCAGGTTTATTTGCAAATGGCCATATGCCCTATGACAAAGACAGAGATACTGGGGAAACTGGCCAACCGAGTTTGACCGAAATGGTCAACAAGACCATCGACGTATTAAGCAGAAACCCCAACGGATACATTCTCATTGTAAGCAGGAAGTAGTGTTATTTAATCCTCTAAATCTTATATAAATTATTCCTATTCTGTTATTCTCTAGTTTATCTCAATCTTGCTAATTTTTAATGCAACGGCAATTTTTCCTTCCATGATGAAAAACAGGTGGAGGGAGGTCGTATAGATCACGCACATCACGACAATCTCGCCAAAATTGCATTGGAAGAAGTTGTAGCGTTTGATTCGGCAATTGAATTTGCAAGGAACAAGGTGAATATAGAGGAGACTTTGATAATTGTCACTGCAGATCATTCTCATTCCATGTCAATTAACGGTTACCCTCTACGAGGAGCTCCAATAGAAGGTATGTGATTCATTCATAGGCTGTAAATGTTTTTCAGGGAAAAAAGCACTTTTTTGTTTTTATTGCACCGGAATTGAGCGATTCCTGCAATAGAGCTTTTCTTTTACCGAACCAAAAAGGGAAAATTATTTGGAAGGAAGTGATTTCGTTAATGTGTTGGTTTTAGTACATTATTTTGTTGAAATATATTGCCAACTATAGGAGTAGGATCGGCGACACCGGAGGGATTCTCATACCAAACTCTGTCTTACATCAATGGCCCCGGTTACAACTACCACAGGGTCCTTAGCAGCCCTGCCCTAGATGCCAATGAAACGTTGACGTCGGTGAATACATGGAAAAATCTGAATGATTCCAGCATAGAAGAACTTCATAATCGTAGTTTGCCTCACCAGGCAATGTTTTGGATGGATTACGAGACCCATGGTGGCGAGGACGTTCCAATTTATGCATTAGGTAATATGAGAATGCTGTTGTTGATGGTAGTGATGATAACAATGATGGTGGTGAATGTGGACATTGGCATTGTGCAAACAATTCATTTATTCCTCAGTTTTCTTTTTTCTATGCAATGTACACAAAAGCAGAGCAAGAGAATGGAAACAAATATTTAATAAAGCATCATTATTTTTTCAATATGAACTGCAGGACCAATGGCTCATCTATTTCATGGAGTTCACGAGCAAACACATGTTCCCTTTACAATCGCCTATTCAACATGCATCGGCCCTTACCATGGAAAATGCAAAGTACCTACTAAAAAGAACCCTGTCAGAATGTCTTCCAATATGGCCCTCCAATCATCGCCGTCTCAAGTATTGGTTTTGATGATGGTTGTTTTTGGAATGGCCCTCATGACAAGTCCTTTTCATTGAATAATATTTTCTAATTAGTATTTAAATTGTGAAGGTTATAGTCGCAATATATTTTAACGGAAAGAATTTCATAGTAATTAATTAATTATTAAACAAATAAAAATTTTAAAGCCTTGTCGCAACGGAAACAAAGTGTAAACATAGGTTTCGTCATTTGCCAAAGAGTAACCGAAAATAAGCAATATATATTTTTATTTTGTCCTTCTATTCCCGTCTTTTAGTTTTACAAAAAGTGTATAAACGAAACATTTCAGTAAAGTGACCCAAGTTTGTTTAACAAGTCATGAAAATTTAAACAAATTCTAGTTTGTGTAAAAACGAATAAAAACTGTAGAGAACTTTAAAAGAATGAATAAAAAAGTATATTTCCTTATTTACACCAATTTAAAGGAAAATTAATGAAAGAAAATTAATTTTTGTCTTCTTTTCATCCATTTCACGATTCCTTTGTGACAGAGCTTCAATTACAAAAGTAAATAAAGCTGATTTTGCGTGCATAAATGGCAAAGGAACTATTTTCACTTCTCATTTCATCAGTAATTTAGCTTTTCAAAGGGACGTCAGAAGATAATAAAACGTTATTTCAGGGCTGAGACCTTGACTTAAAAAATAGAACCTAATGCATCTATGTCAGTAAAGGAATGAAAGTGTTTTAGATAAAAAGCCTGCAGATAAAATTGTGAAAAGAAGTTAAAAAAGCACGATGCACATACACAGTTTGTTTCGCTACTTTTATTTGTTGTTTTTTTTTTCTCTCTCAAAAAAGAAAGAAATAAAAACCTTCTTTTAGGCTGATGAAACGACTTCAAAACTTACTAATCTGGACGAAATGCAGTAGTGCAAAAAAACTTCAAAAAACGAAAATCTTAGAAAGTTACACAAAACTAAGAACTGAAAAAGTAATCTGGAAGATGATGATGATGTTAATCTGAGTGTTCTAAACATCACACGAGCCAGTGATGACGATGATGATGATGCCTCTGTGACTTTTGTGCTTCTACTCCAACCTCACCATTTCTTATTTGTCCCTTAATATTGAGTTGAGGGGGGAAAGGAATAAACACAAGCAGTTTCCTGAACTCCCATGGCTCTAAAACTAGTACCAATCACTCTTCCTATGTACATTTTATCTCATTTCTCTGTCTGTAGCTAGATTTTTTACCCTTGGCAAACATTTTTCTACTCTCCTGAGCAAACATTTTGAAGGAAAGACAAAAAAGGTGAAATCCAAATGGACTGTTGTTAACCTGTTTCAAAATGAAAGATAGTTTCAGAGATCTTCTTCCAACCTCTGTATGCTCCCTATTTGTCACATAGTGACCAAAAATAAAACAAGTTTGGTCTTAGAGCGTGAATCCAATGCAGCATCTTTTTTTCCATTTCTTTGAAAAAGGAAGAAAAAACCTTTCTTCATGGTCTAACAAGAAAATCGCTTTTACAGTGATATTTATGAGAACAGTCTGGACGGAAATAAAAATTGGTACACATTTTGTCAGTAGAACAAGCACATGCAATTCCAATGTCAACCTTCATCCGGATGGAAGGAAAAAGAAACCGCATAGCAAAACTGGAGTAAAAGCTGGAGCTCCAGAGAGTAGAAACCCTCTCTCCTCGCATCAGTTAAAATAGTAGTAACTTGTGACGGTTCTACTGAGGTAAAATCAAGCCCCTTTGATAAAAGTTTGTTTAAGCCTGTGTTCCTGTTGCTTGCTTGTTCGCCTTTTTCTCAGAGTGATATGGGCTAGGATGATGTATGAATGGAATTGCTCAAAGCTGCTGTTGCTTTCCATTTCACTTTCTCTCTTTCCTCTAATGTTGGTTGCAGAACTACCTGCTCTTCTGATGATACCACAACAACGTTGAAACAAGCGGCGGCAACTCACAGCTCCTTTCTCCTTTCTTTCTCCAAAGAATAGTACACAACCAGACACGACCAATTTTCTTCGTTGTTCCACACCGAAATAAAGTTCCAGCCGCTTGCTTTCTCAACAGTCGATCAGAACGTTGCGTGCTGGAAGGTAAAGCTGGTTTTCTTCACTTAAAACTGGTACACTTTTTCCATAAAAGAAAAATCTAAAAGTACCGTTTCTTGTTGCTTTTCTTCTTATTTTTCTCACAAACAACACAATGTTTATCCAAGGCATATAATTCATAAGAAAGTATTCTGTTTTTTATTAAGAAACGTTCTTCGTATTAACAGCGGAAACCTGTACGTATATACGTGATTTATATGAATGTTTCCTTTTCAATTTTATAAGTCATTTAAAAACATTTTTGATAAAGTGAATAAGAGTTATTGGTTTTGTGTTTGCTGAAAGTTGAAGCTTATGCAAAAATAAATGTCAGCAATAAAAGGATAGTTTGCAATATTTTTTGGTACTTTCGAGTGCACAGTTATTAAAATTAGCAGTTGCTAATTTGCTACTGATTTTGAATTCTCCAGTGAAATGATAAAAGGTAAGGATCAAACGCTTTCTCAATAAAATCACGTCTTGTAGTAATGACCTTGTTTAGGTGCAAATTATTAAATCAGTGCATGTGAAAATGTTTTTTAAAAAATATCTTCCAAGCTTCGGCTCCAGCAATTTTCAATTCCGAATCAATTTAGAAAACATTATTTTTTAAGCTGCAATAAATCGTTAGAAATTGGATTGGTACACTATGATTCTAAAGGAATTTGAGTAGAAAACCTTGTCACGTAAGATCTCTAGCAAATATAGACCGAGGGGCAACGCAAGAACTTTTTTCAAATATTTGCACTAGTTTCGGGTGCTTTTCAGTATTTTTAAGGAAATGTGAAACGTTCTGTAACAATTTCGTTAATCTCTATTTTAAAAAATACTTCCGGAAAGTTTTATTTACTTTGACTAGAAGAATTTAAACAAAATGAGGAGAATAAGTATCACCTGGTATTTATATACTTGTCTAACAATATTAAACAAACCAAAAGGTATTACTGTGTATCTTTCTGTAGAAACTGTAGACATCAATTGATACAATTTTGAAATTTGAAACCATTCTTCTAGGTTTTTAAAACATGATAGATATTATGCACTATAACATATTATTTAGAAGTTTTTCTTTGCCTTGTCAGTTGCCGTCACAAACTCGTGTATTACGTAATAAAAATATTGTATTTTTAAAAATAAATATTTTATAGCTGTGGAAACATTAAAGCAACTAATCTGTATGAATATATTCAACAATGTCCTTCATACAACAAGATTAGATTTGAAATTTGAACAGCAAGGACTTTTCTCCTGTTATTTATGCTCTTGTCCTTTATCCCTGTGTGAATATCTGTACACCTTTCTCCCATCCAGAAATTACATTATCATATAAATCAAATATAAAAAGAGGATTTCATTCTTTTCAAAGAAGTTGGAAATAAAGTCGAAGGAATGTGAAAAACTCAAGAAAATATTTTACCTTTTTTTCTAGACAGAAAACATGTTACCGTTATCATCACTATCACATGATGATCGTCATCATGATGATCATCGCTATCATCACGATTATTATTATCATACTTACACAATACAAGAAAAATGCTCAACTTCACTTTATTCCCATCTCTCTCATATTTTTCAATATTTATTATGCTTGAAAAATGTTTCGTTTGTGTGGAAACATTCGTATTAGGATACCACCAACATAGCGGCAGCACTTTGCCAAAGACAAATCCATTATTGTGTGTGATTCAGTAGTGAATTACTTAAATTGTATTGTACCATCACTATAGACTAAAAGAAAAGCCAATATCTGTGTTTCCTGTGTATATAATATCCACCTAAGTTAAGCAGACAGCACAAATTTTGATATATGAGGGTAGTATGTTTTATTTGCAGAGTTGTAATGGAATGGAGGAATTCAATAACGTAATGGGAATACTAGAATAGTAATTTTTTATTTTTAAAATAAGAATATCAATGGCAATATATGGCACTATTTCTCTTTCTTTTTCGTTAACCAAAAATTAAACGAATGATGGTGGAAAAATCCATGAACTTTCGCGATGAACATGTAAGTTTCTAAATGATAATTGATAGAGTTCCAATTCATGTACGCTTTTTGTGTTTTTTATTTCGGACTGGTGAATTGAACCACAGAGATATCAACACAGAATAAATTAGGCTATTTTACTCTCGCAATAAAGATTCTCAAGTGAGCCATATAAAAAAATCTGCTAATTTATTATTTAATGAAATAATATTTCTTTACATTTCAAATGCAGAGAGTTTTGCTCCGCATCCAAGTTAACGTAGTGTCTGCTGGCCAATTCATCAATAAATCATTTGAACAGATAAATTCGCTTTAAATTGATTGATTTGACTCAGCGTTAGTAATTACTAACAGATATTTATTTACGTAATTGACAGTTAAAAAAGCGGTTTTGGCTCTCTTGCCATTTACCTGGGTTTCGCTTGATTTAGTAAATTACAAAGGTGAACTTAACAAACACAGTTTTACATGTTGTATTCTTCCATTTCAAGTTGTGTTGCTCCATGTCATTATCGTCCATTACTGCAGACAACTATACAACCCAATTTACAATAGTTTGTAGTCGCACTAGTGGTGGCAGGCGTCAAGAAAGTCAATAAATGTCAAACAAATTTTCTTTAAAGCTGAATCCAGACCAAGCTTATCACTTTCGTATTTGGACAGCATAGAGGTTGCGCATATATTAATAGTAATAATCAATGATTTGTATTGAAATGTGAATGTTTACAATGTCAAAATTTTCAATTTTCCTTTTATTAGCAGGTTATATACTATCAGGAAAGGGAAAATTTATTGGATCTAATAATACGACTAAAATATATAGATGCATGAGGTATTCGCATTTTGTTGACTTTCATACTTTGTTTGGCACATGCTGAGTGCTAATAAAGCTCTTTTAGTACATCAATAATGTGCATTTTGCAGGTTCATTAAATATTACATGCATTAACAACTTATATTATTACACAAGAACAAATACAATGTGACAATTTAAAATTACTTTCAATGCCAATATGGCTCTCACGGTAATATTTTTGTTAGTTTTGCTAATGATTTCCAACAGATACGTAAAATAATACCCGGAGAGCAAAAGGTATAAAAACTGAATAACTGATTCATATGTTAGCAGTTTCATAAAACATTTATTTAGAGTGCAACCTTTGCTATTTATATTCTTGTAAAATTTGTAATACATGACTTGAATTGGAAATTCAAAACCTAAAAATTCCCCTTTCCAATCCCTTTAAAAAGTAAAACCATAAAATGTTACATGAATTTTGCAGTATCAGCTCAATTTTTATTTTCTTCTTTTCAATTCATTTGTTTGAATTTTAAAAATAGTAGCAAAGGTTGTAGTTGTGTCTTTTAATACCCTTCAGAGTAAAAAAAGTGTGTAAGGGAGTGAATTGTGATCAAAAGTTTTCTTCTATTGCTTCACGTCAACAAAAGTATTTGTTCAGGATTCTGGAAATGGATACCCGCTCGAATACTAAATGAAAATCGAACGGTTCTTTTTCTTTCTTTTAACTTACGGCAGGAAGCCAAGAGCATTAGATAATAAAACAAAAAAGCTCAAGAAAAAAGGCAGTTTTGTATGAAAACGCACAGTACGACTTTTGCATTTTACAGTGTTAATGTAAATGGTGGTGAAAAAAGGGTTACATATACAGAAGATGTTTAAAAATATAAAGAGAACCCGTAAAATACTTGATTGTGTTTGGACTTTTACTTGAAAAGAACTAGTTTTAAAGAGAATGTACAAGAGGTAAAAATTTTCAGGCGTTTTGCATTCCTTCATTCCAACAACTTTTTATTTCAAGCTTAGCAAAAAAATGTCAAGTACTGAAATAATAATAAAGTGGCGTGTACCTATTTCTTTCTTCTGTACTTTGTATGCCTTCAGGCTAAGGGAATAAGGTGTACAAAATACCTCCTCTACTTTCAAAGAGTACTTTTACGAAGAAAACCCTTCCTTTCTCTTCACCTCGCTTTTCTCATCTTTTCCTTTGACTAAAGCAAGAAAACAAGCAGCAGCAACAAAATCCTTCAACTATGGCAATGAAGATGTAAGGGTAAAAATTTGGTGAAGGTAGTGTGAGAAGAGAAATTGAAAAAACACAGTTTTGGATTTTCTTTCAACTTTTTCATTTTTGCATGTGCACTTTTTTATACATTCCCATTTTTCTATTACGCTGATTCTCTCATATTTTCAAACAAAATTGGAACATTTCATAGTTTTCTATTTAGTCGAGTACCCTGAAGTCTATCATAATTGAAATAAAATGCGAGGGAGGGAAAGGATCGTAAAATTATTGGTCTTATATTCAATTCATAGACGAGGAAGATGATGATGTTTTACTATATAACCTAAAGATTTGATAAGTTCTTGCAAAAGTAAACAAGTTTTCAATATCCTTTTCCACAATTCGTGCATTGTAATGCTATAATTAAATCAATTCAATTATGTTTTCACATGATGGAGAAAATCAGTCATAACGTTCCCTCCTCCACACTATCCTTCCAACTGGTAAAATTCTAAGAAAACAAGTGGTAGAACTAATTTAATACGTCTAGTATAAACCTTTGATTGCAAAAATCACTATCTGCTTGTGGCAGACATGGCTAATTTTTTAACTTTCAATAAAAAGAAGAATGAGCTGAGTTTTATTATTTTCATGTAACTTTCCTTCCTTTTGTGTGTCTGTGGTTGTGTCATGGATGTGTACATAAAGGATACAGGGATTCTCTTTGCTTTCCATTCCAGTTTCCACAAACGAAGATGGCTGATTGAGGGAATTCTATAAAAGGAAAGTAGAAGATTAAAAAGGGGCTGACGAAAAGAAAAAGCCTAGTTTTTATCAATTGCGTCTTCCTTTGCTTTTAATCACCGATTTTCGTCTTGATCAACACAGCTTATGTACTTTAGTTCATCAGACTTTTTAATAAATTTAAAATATGACAGAAAAATGTGTTTATTCGTGCTTGTGATTATAAAAAGAATTAACTGAAATCAGACTATTTATTTGTGACTGTTTAAATAACATTTAACTTGACTTTAAATATTTTATTACAATAAACATTACAAGAAATCATTAAACAATTCAATGCTGTTAACACCACAACTACAAAATTAAAAAAGTTGAATATTTTTACAAGCCAGATTTATACAAAAGAATAGTTCTACGGCTACAAAGTTATAGTGACTGCAATAAAGTTGGACAATCTGTAAAAAAGAAGACATCATATATGAAAAAACTTCGTCCTGTGACAATCACCAAGGAGTTGTTTTACATGTAAATGAGAAACAAATTTGCATTCAAATTATTTCCACCTAGCAGACTTTAATTTTATATTTGTATTCAGTATCTGGATCAAAACCAGAGGACATTATATCATATTAAAGATAAAATCGACCAAGATAAAAGTTACTCTAGTGTGTGGTAAAAGTGAAAGTAGGGAACACGTTTATTTTGATACAGTTCTCTCTCCAGTATCAATCAAAAGGAGAAGGGGAAAGCAAGCGGGGGAAAACTTCTATCTTTGACTGATCAACAAACAAGAAGGAATATAGAGCATTAATAATAAATTCGCGAAAAAATTGAGCAGACAAACTGTGCAGTATCACTACAGAAAAAGTTTGAATCCCTCCGCTAAATAGTATAAAATTGGAAGTTGTATTGTTTGCAGTGGCGGTGGTGTATTTTTTTGGTTTTTTGTAAACAGTGTTTGTCTACCTTTTTACTCATGCCTTCATTGAAAAACATACCATCTCAGAACTCTCCATTACTATCGTATCACAATTTCGTAAGTGAATAAACTTTTTACGTGTACAAAGTCTAGAGAAAATTCTCGGAGGACAAAATCAAAGCAAGGAAGGATGAGTATTTATTATTCAATTTGAATTATATCTCAGGCCTATAATCTCTCCTTGCAATTGAAAAAGAAATCAAATACGGGTGTAGGTGGATGTTCTAGTGTTCTATACATGCACGTTGGTGGGAGACGCTCGAGATATAAAATTTCATTTTTGCAGAGAGAGGGACTAACACCAGTAACACCCATGTCCTACAACACCATCAAATCCCGTTTATTAAAAGTTAGCAGAAGTGGGAAGAAATATAGAATGGTGGAACAAAGATAAGACACCTTCCACTATAGTGAATTTGAGAAGGAGAATTGCAAGAAAGTTAACTATCGTTCTTGAGATTATTCCTCTTTAAAGCACACACAATAAGAAGATAAAAAACTAGCAAAGTCACGACCCACGACGAGACACATCTTTCTTTGAACTGAAAACCCAACAAAAAGAGTAGAGAAGAGTTTTCTAAGAAGACGACGAAAGATCACCTACACAAGATCTTGGAAAATACAAAAAGTCATTTTCCACCTAATTCTTCATTATTATCGGGAATATCCTTTCCCATGGTTGCCCATGTGCTTTTGTAAATGACTCTATTGATGTAGATTGTGGATCGTGTGGTAGTGGACGACCTTTTGGCCTTCCATTAATGCTCGAAATATATCTACTACTTGGTCCACTTGATTCTTTCTTTTTGGTTTTACACACTACACCAAATAAAGTTGAGAAAGGAGCGCGGAAACAACAAACACGTTAGATCAAGACGTGAGTATTCAGCAAAGTAGTAATTTGAAAGAGAAAAGAAGCGTATATAGCTATAATAGTACAGTGTATTAAAACTAAAGTGTTCTTTTCAAAGTTCAAACGAGCATTATTATAATTACATTGTTGCTGCCCTGGTTTGATCTGACTACTCAAAATTTTAATCCACACAAGTGAGAACTAACAAGAGGAAAAGTAATCCATTTCATCATATTTTCACTGGAGTACACTTTAAGTGTGATATGAGAGAAAGAATCTGAGAAGGAAGTCTTAAGGCTGGAAATTCTTAACGGTAAGTCTTCATATCTGTCAAGTAATTAAAACATATCGTTTTCCTTGCATCTAAATTTTTAAGAATAGCATATTTTTAATTCTTAGATATATTCTTTGCACATAATAAATGCAGTGACGTGCTTCTTTAAAACACAAGTAAACAATTTCATAAAAACAAGAATGTTTGAAATATGTTTTAGATTCACTGCTGCTGCTGACACTACTAACTCATCTTTCTAAATTTGTCAAGTGATAAACAAAGTTTCTACAGAGGAAGAAAGCAAAACAGTAAATGCGAGATAGAAAACACCCTCATCAAGAGCAACATCTCTTTGAAGTATCTCAACTTTAAAGTGGAACGTGTTGTTCTCCTGAACTAGTTGTGCTATCTTAGGAAATGAAAGTTCTGTGCTGATTAGTACAAAGCAAGGGCAAAAGGAAACTTTAGTCGTTCCAATACATGTCAACAATACTGAACTAACGAAATAATTATAATACTGACTGATTTTTATCTGTGAAAAATAAATTTATAATCATATACTTTGTTGCCATAACTTATAATCTATCACTTTTACCTGAAACAGCTTGACGAAGGACCAGAAATACTTAACCTTATCAAATTATTATCAAAATCATCACGATTTAATTAACCTATCACAAACCCAGCTTATACAACATAATAACAAGGCTACTTTGAAAGCTTATGAAAGTATTTTACTACGAAAATAATATTTTAAACCGAGAGTATTTATCTGACTTATTTTAATTGACGTTCCAACAACCCCCATCAAACGCAGGGTAATTGTACAACTATATTTAAAATGCGATATTGATTATTTTCCCTAGTAAGATGTATTGAAGTAATAAAACCAATATAATATTTGTGTGATTGTGAATTGTGATCGAACCCATTGATAATATTTGCAAAATTGTACTTGAGAACACAACCCTTTAAAAATTTACGATTGTACAATTTCACAATAAAAATTTCCAGCTAAAAAAATAAAGACTTACACTAAAAACAATATTTAATATAATATTTAACTGAATGTTAAAGGATAGAAACCATTCTACAAGCCATTTACACCTGAGGACAGAAAATTGGCGTTTAAAAGCTTTTAATAAAGTTTGCACAAAAGGAAAAAGTTTTTTTAAAACATCATTAATATTTTCAACCAGCAAATTTTAGAACATTAAAACCTTCCAGCAAAGTTCAAAACTAAATATTTTCCAATATCATAACTAACCAGCAATTTGCATTGACAACGTCATCATTCTATCATCCGTTTCTTGGACTTTTTGAAAAATCAAGACCACACGTAATCCGGATAGACTCCCCGGTATACAGCAGATGTAAATTTGAACCTGGTATGTTCACTTTTGTATAACTTTTGCAATATATTTCACCATAATTGTTTTTACAGAGTTGCAATATATAGTTTGGTTTGGTTGTTATAACTAATTAAAATACGAATTTTTTGGTAAAAACAATCTTTCTTCGTTTTTTATACCTGTATGATCATAGATAAAGCAGACACAAATCGTGTAATTTAATATGGGTATATATGATGATTTATTTGCGTCTATATTAGGTGACATTGTTATTACTCTCAAGTTTTATGATGCTCTTCTTCAATTATAATTGTTTAACAAACCGTCAAAGATAAATATTTATTAGAAACGTCGGCATTGAAATTTCGCCAGTTTTAAATATATTACCATGTATAATGTCATTTCAACGGATACACTTTATGCAATATGAATCAACATACTGGGTTTTCTCCATAGTACACCTCTTGGAAACTTATTACGAAAGATATGCTAAAAATATTAATTTACAAAAATAAAGTAGTTTTTTAAAAACAAAATGCAAAATTATGTCAGATTTATATAATTCTGATACATGTTATAAGACCAGGAGTAAAAAGCTATTTTATAACAGTGTATAAAATTGTTTACTAAATAAAATGTGCAGACAAAACGCAGTAAAATGTGTGCAAAGTTAGTCAAGTTTGTAAAGAAACTGTATTAAAGCTAGATTTCCCCTTGTTTATACAATTTACACAACACGGCTGCTATAGTAAAAAAAGCTGTGAAATACTCACATTCTGGAACCGTATTGTATTTTGTCAGCCGTAATGCTTAGTCAAGTCGTTAATAAAACGTGGAACTAAGCAAGTTATCATCGACACAACAACATTTTCATGTTACTCTTTATGCTATGTTGAGTTAGCAGACTTTATTATGCGTTTGTGTAATTTAATGGTAATTGCAACGAAATTATGCAACAAATCATGGTCAGTGGATGGAATGTGTGCTTATTTTGAAACATGCAAGTGACAAACTAGTGCGACCTTGTACGCTATTATTCTCGCACATTTCGCTTCCAACTCCTTCCCTGTTTCTTAATTTTAGAAAGTACAGCCAAATGTAAAAAGTAAGTAACGCTGGAAAATTTATTAGTTTGTAAGAAGTAAAGTTGGCAAAGGCTTATCGCCTGGGGTGCAAAATTAAGTCGTGGTAATTTAAAACAGCCTAAGCTTCTCGTTATGCATTACCATTTTTTGAAAACGTGTTTTTGAATCGCGTATAAAATCCTAGAAAATATAATGCAAAACTAGACAAAAACTAAACTTTGCATAATCAGTTGAGCAATTTTATCAGTGGAAAAGAGAAATACATATTATATTATTGTATAAAGTTGAGAAGGTATTTTTTCACAAAAATTACCAGCATATTATTTGCTTATGTGCGGTATTCAAGCCAATCTGAAGCTATTCCAGAATCAAATCAACATGTAAAGTTGCTGACAATGAATTGAGTTATTATATTTTTCAGTTTTGTTTATGTATTAAAGAGTTACAACAAGTGCCAATATTCGTTTACATTCCAGTACAAATTCGATCAAACTTTTACAAATTACTTATTGTTATTTTTTACATATAATCATAACATCAATTATAGATACGATATTCACAATTCTTTTTAAGCATTGTAGTTACAATTTTTTGTTACCACTGAATATCGTAACAGAAGCTTATGAAAAGCTAAGCACATGCAAGTATTCATAATTCATACTATCAAATATACAAAGGCTAGTCTCAAGCAAAGACTCCAAAAAGATTGTTTATGGCTGAAAATATGCTTTTCAATTAGTTCATAACCATCCCGTGCGCTTAACAATGAACAGGGTCCTTATTTTTGCATATGGTGCTTCCATTCTGCTATTCTGCAATTCTCCCCTAACAATAGGCCGGCAAAATATTAATGAAAGGAACAAAATGTGTTGACACACACTTTCTAAACAAAGAAGGGACTGTATTATATAAATATTTTTTAAATCAACAGAATACCAAACTTTCCCATGGCCAGTCATATATAATAGTTTACTTCATGTGTAAAAGAACTCTACATTACCGCCCACGCCCACATGTATTAGTATCTGTTTGTGTAATCTCCGAAAGTAAGATCAGAGATGAATGACATCAGAAAAGTACTCCAAGGTATTTTATTGCAGTTTGCAACAATTATTTTTTGTTTTGAAACTCTATGTACATATCGTTAAAAGGTTTAAAAGGGTTGCTTATTTTAAAAAGTTTTGATTGAAAGTTTTATAACAAAAGTAAGTTTCTTGAACCTTCATGAAAAGTGAAAATAAAATAAAGTCTTTCAATTATGACGTATCAATAACCTTAAATGCTTTAAAATGAACTTATTATTTACAGATACAGATGAAAAAAACTTTTCACAAGGAGATTTATTTCCGCTTTTTGCCAAGCCAGTAAATTGAAATGTCAGACAAATTCTTTGTAAAATTGACATGTGATAACGTAAAATAACCAATGATTTTCAGTTTTTACTTGAAAACCCTGAATGGATAACTAACCATAATAACGTATGTTTTCATCAAAGGTTACGTAATGCCATTCCTATTTCCTGTTGCCGTCCTTTATTACCAGTTCATTTGGGAACTGATTAAGATCTTACAGTTGTTGGAAAGAAATAATTATATGCATTCATTTCTTATTAAAGTTACGCTATGCACGCTGCGGTTTGCAAACTTTTCAATATCATGATTATGCCTATTTCCATTATCAATTCATCCTTTCAGTTCTTTTCAGCATGAAATTGTTATCAAACATGCCTAGGCTGCTTATTCGGCTATTGTAGACATGTAACAAAGTGTCTCAGACAAATTTAGCAAAATATCTACACAGGAAAGAAATTACACACGTTATTAATTTGCATTGAACTAAATATAAATATTTTTAGGGATAACGCAGAATAGTTTAGTAATAAAAATTGGATAGTGTATTGATTGCTACCGATGTCCCCAGAGCCTCTGTATAATAATGCTTAGAGGAAATGAGAAAAAATCATATCGTTCCTGACTCTATTCAATTTCAACCTAGATTGTTGTTGTGGTAGTTTCTGCAGTGCTTGGTGAGCTACTCTGCAATGATCTTCACGAATATAGAAAACTGTAATCAAATAGTTGCACTAGTACATTAATGTACCTAGATATTCTGGAAATTATTTGAAAAATCCTAAACCGTTAGAATCTATTAGATTGTTGATGGACTTTGTTCATCTTTAGAATTTCAGTAAACTATTACACAACCCCATGTGCTTATCAAATATAAAGAGGCGGAAATAAGGGTAAAGGAGGTAAATGTTTAGTTTTAGTTTATCTACTCTCCAAAGTAGAACGAGAGTCAATAGCTGGTGAACCCAAGCAATTTTTTAATTTCCTAGAGAAAACAAACTATTTTTAAAAGTTGTTGCTCTTTATTTAGTTTTTGGGTACTTTTCCCTGCAAAGTTAACTGATTTTCATATGCATTATTTATTTACGTCTTATGTCACACGGCCATACGTGAGCACTCTGCAATGGTATTCCTGCTATAGCGCCAGCACAATCTCTTTTAAAACTTTCCCTTTTTTCAATTTGTTCACCTTTTTCATGATGTATAATACATTCTTCAATGTTTACATGGCTTGCGTGTGGAATAATTGCAGAGAAAGAACTAGCAAAGCTCCATTTTCTCCTTATTTACATGGTATGCCGATATTATTATATTGGAAAGAGGAACATGCAATATTCTGTGAGTTTCATTCCAATCTTAGAAATACGCTACCTACACACTTCTTACTTATTATGAGATGCAAAGCCCATCCAAACCTGCCGCGCGCTCATGAAAAGAAAGACTTAAGGGATTTATCTCTCCTTTTTGTAGTGTGTGTAAGCTTTAATGTGCTCTTCGTTTTCATTCTTTCCCTCTTTTACTATTACAGTGAAATTAAGGTATACACATTACAAGTGAACGCCATTTTACAAAAGAAATTAACCTTACATTCCGTATTAAAATAGTCAAGGCAAGATGGCATTTTCAAGTACAATTAAGAGTGTTAAAATAAAATGCATAACCAGTTGCTTTACTTTTCACTGTATTTATAATTTTGTTTGCCATTGGAGCAATTCTGCATAAGAAGAAGTTAAATACCTATCGTATTGCCGCAAGAGGTCTAAAATTAAAAAGTCTAGCCGCAAAAGGTCTTGTATAGAAGGTCTATGAAATAAAAGGTCTAACGCGGATAAGGTATTATATTGCAAACGTCTAATT